>BCLH01000885.1:86497-106412 GCA_001602315.1 Zoysia pacifica
GAGCGCGCGCAGGATCGACGCGGACGCCGTGCGAGCCGTACCCGGCTACGAGCCCGCAGAAGCAGGCGGCCTCGTCGCCGCCCACGATGCCCGCCAGCGCCCCGCAGCAGCCCTTGTCCGGCCGCGTCAGCGAGCTGCGGCGCTCCACGTACGTGAGGCACGGCGTCAGGTTCCGCAGCGCGCTAGTGCAGTCCAGAGCCGGGAACGGGGCGCCCAAGGGCGCGGCCGATATCTGCGCCCGCGCGGCCGGCGCCACGACCGCAACGGCAGCGAGGGCGAGGAGAACGAACGCCGCAGGAGGAATCATCTCCGCAGACAAGGCGTCACTGACGCTGCCGATGCTTCTTCGGATTCTTGATGTCCGGAGCGTGTTGGCCGTGCTCTGTTTGACATGTGGGTATGGGGAACTCGGTGCTGAGTGTGAGCCTGTGTGTCCGTTTGTGTTCGTGAGAAGGCCGGACTGAGAGTCTGAGGGATGCCGACGCGCAGTTGTAGTGGTACCTTGTGGGCAACGCTCGCTGGGGTGTCACGAACTCACGATTCGTGACATGGTCGCATGGACATAACCGTGTCAACCTCGCGCGTGCGGGTGATACCCAAGAACACCACACAAACTGTAAATTTGCAAGTCGCTAACCACTTTAAAAGGAAAACTAGCACAATTAGTGATGCACCCACGAACTTCGCAGACGGAAACATTGAAACCTATGTCTGAGGCAGCAGTCACGATAAAAGGATCATGAGTTTTTTACCAGCTTGGTTAGAATTAAATGAAGTCCAATAATTTATAGTTATACTGCTGGGCATCATACAAGGAGAACGGCAGGATAAGATATTCTGATTGCCACAGGTGACACTGTTTTTGTCTCTGTTAATTAGATTTTTGAAATTTCATTACTACGATTGTACGCTCCATAGTATTTTATCATTAATAATGGACCTGGGAGCCAAAAACAGTTCAAAATTATTAGCATTGAACATCCATTTCTCCTACAGACTATGCAGCATGTGTCACACAGATGGACTGTTCTAGTATTTTTTACGAACAAAGTTTTATAGTGGCATAGACAACAGTTATATTTCATAGTTAAAGTTTCACAGAACTAAATGCAAATCGAACCTTAGAGTGACACGAGTGGCATCCCTTCAGTTGACAACATATAATGTTGACTGCCAGAATAGATCTGTCATTTGGAAAAGAGAAAAAAAAAAGATGGAATGAACCCTCAAATAAAAAAAAAAGGCAATTGTCAGTCAAGATACGTACCATTAAAACAAATGGTTAGACCCAGCTAACGAAAGAAAGCATTAGGTGGAAAATGCATCAGTCCAGTGCAATACTACTAAAATGCAAAATAGATGTTTCAGGCCTCAAGAATGGCAAATCATAATAACATAGGTACTGGATCATTGAAAACAAATACATCAAAATAGCATGATAAAACTATATATCAATTTATCTTGGATGATTAACAACATCCAGAAGTATCAAGCAAAAACGGGAGTGGTACGAAGCTTTAAAAGGTTAAACAAGTACTAGGCTGGTGATGACCTGGGGCCAGGAGATGGTAGAACATTATTCGAATTCATTCATGCCCGTTCCATCCAAGATGAAAAAGAATCATGGCCGCCATGGTCATATTATCTCAATGGCGCTGTAAATACATAAGTGCAAATACACAGAAAAAGGAAGCCTGAAAAGTTAGACCCTCCTATGTTTTCCAAAGGTACAAGGGCAAGCACCTGTCTCTCAAAACCGAAGCCTGGAGTGATGTATATTGTATCATCCATGAAAAAACATCTGCATGTACCTCATGTGCACCCAAAGCCATTGCTTTAGTGTATCTACTCTCCTACAGTCAATCCAAAACCGAACTTGTAGTTCTTTTTTGGATGGTCAAGCTGCACAACAAAATTGCAAGTTCATAAAATTTCATGAGAAACCTTAGGGCACTATTTCTTGATTCAATTTCAGTAAGTGCGACGAAAAAAATATCAGATCTGATGAAACAGCAATGACTTGGTGCTTGCCTCTGCAGATAGAATGAAGTTGACACCCATGTTCAATCTCTCCTCCAAATACGCAGCAACAACACAATTTGAGTCGATTTTGCCTCTTAGACGGCACTGTAACAGAATTCATAAGAAAAACTAAGGACAGAAGGATACAAGGATCTCACTGATATAGAGTTAAATCCATTTTGCACACGTCATTTATTACTCAAGTCTGATTTAAAAAACAACCATTCCACACCCTTCAAACTATTGAAACCAGGAAAATTACCCTCTCAGGTCTGTTGTAAGGCCCTTTTGCTATTTGGTGCTGATTTGGAGCCGGGTTTAACAAAAATTTGGATCACTAGTTTTACTTGCATGGTAGGAAAATTAGGTTAACTAGCCACCAAACAAATATACACTGGGCCCCATGGACTTGTCAGCAAACCGGACTAGTTTGGGTTCAAGAGGGTAAAGAGTTAAGAGTGTGCTCAATGTCTGCTATTGTAGTTTTACTTAGGTTGAATTTCAGATTCTTTGAATAGTTAGAGGGTGTAAAATAACCTTTGTAGTTTCAGTGTTCACACATATCCATTGATACAAGCAATTTTGTTAAGAAAACAGTAATAGGAGAGATTAAGACTAAAGAAATGCTAATTGACATGGAGAGTAAATTGAACACTGACCTGCCTGAGCAAGTAATCATACCCAAAGCTGGAAGTCACGTCACTCGACATGTGGTTATACATGAAGTCAGCCGCGAGGGAAACCCGTATATAAGTGTATCTGTAGAGTCAAGTCAACATAGTATGTGAAAAAATATTGCTATTTTGGGAGTCCAACCTTCTCAGAAACTTTCTGGACATAACTTAAGGTAACAATCCCAGTGCTTGCAACCTGCAGAGTACCCACCTGCAATGTTTGTATGAGAAACACTGGTTATGTTGCATTCATAAAGCAACTCAAAACTCTGCACAACAAGAGTTTCACATCATGCTAACTTCCTGATGACTTCAAGCTTCATACATCAACAACTTCAGAAAAAACCTTAAGCTAATGGGGGAAGTAAACACTAAGCAATCAAGTCGTGCTTCATCAACAAGCCTACGATGCTAAGACACTTTAGAAGCAACATCAGCCATAATTCCACCTTTGTCACTTTTGGCCAAACAATTGGAACCTTCATTACCAAAGTTATTTATGTTCCATAAAATTGTATCAGGCGGGCCTTGCACTAACGAAACAAAGGATCTCTAGATTTAACACGTATAGTTTCAACAGAAAATAAGAGGAATCATGCAGTAGATTGTTGTATCTCTGTCAATGGCATAACGGTGATAAGGAGTGAATTTCCAAATAGATGTGCGACTTGGACCAACGGCCTCTGTAAGAATTGTTAAATGATCTCACAAAGATTCAAAACAAATCCAGTGCAAAGAAATAATTAATGATACAAAGGAATGTTGGGGTCTGGCTTAACGTCATGCCATGTTGGACATATTAGAAGATGATAACTAGGTCAGCAATTTATGAGAAATTAGTAGCCAGGCAAGACAAACTTTACTTAACTAGCAAGTTGTAACAGGCAAACAGGAAGGATTGCAATACCTCCTTACCATTTTATCAGTATTATATCGTGAAGCAAAACCAACTCCTGACTTCCTCTGTTGACCGAGCCAGAATACTTCAGTTCCCATTGACAGATTCGGTGTTACACTCTGAAACACATTCAAAAAAATTGTGTATTTTGTCAGAATATGCTCCAACAATAATAATTGAGCTTGATAACAGTAATAGTGCTACTTTGATGTAAAAAGGAAATTGCATAGCATTTAAACAAGCAAGACCCACTGCAAGTACAAAAGTAACTGACACATAAGGCAAAGATGCTTTGTAGGCAGAGGAATTTGCCACTAAGGCAACTTAGCCAAGTGAAAAATCAACTGTTAAGTGTGAATAAGCTGAGTACTGAAAGATTAAGTGTGATTGCATAGAAAACCAAGTACAAAATCAAGAGTCAGCATGAATAATCTGAGTGTTAAAAGATGAACTGTGCAACCATAACCATATTATCGCAGAAAACTTCACTGTAAGCAAGTTGTTTCACTATTTAATTTCATCACTGGACCAAGCAATTCAAGTGTTCATAACCAAAATACATCCTGTTTTCCAAAGTTAAAGCAAGTGCAAGGTTCAAAAAAGTGCAAACTTGTTAGGATGACAATGACAACTAAGCAACCAAATATAGATGCTCAAGGAAAAAAAGATATATATGAAAATAGGTGAATATAACACTGCAAAGCAAGTGCAAGGTTCAAAAAAGCGCAGATTAAACTTGTTAGGACGACAATGACAACTAAGCAACTAAATATTGATGCTCACGAAAATAAAAACTTGACCTGCGAGGCGTATGAAGCCAGCCCCGGGCATTTTGTTAAGAAAATTTTCACACGCGGGTCAAGAAAACCCCCTAACCCCTACCCCACCCTTACAGCGGCACTGTAGCCTATGTGAGAACAACCAACAACCAGGGCTGGGCCTTAGAGTGTACTTTGTCATGGGACTGACAAGGGGAATTTTTTTTTAACCCCAGCCTGAAATTTGCTCCCACAGAGTCAAAATCAGGACTTGAAGAGTGCTACTAGAGCCAACTAACCAACTCAGCTAGAGGCCCATCCATGATGCTCAAGGGAAAAAAACAAGTAACAAGGAGCAAATCGGTGACTATAACATTATAAGATATGGATTGAGGATACTAAATTTTGTGGGATAGTTACAAAAACAAAGAGGACAATTCTTTTTGTCATCATCTTACTATGATGATGTAAAAGACCATGATGAGTTGATGCTTTAAAGTAAACTGTATTTACCTGAATATAATTTCCACCATAAAATGCATTGTTTCCAATTTGAAATTGTGCTCGATAGTCAGATCCCTGTACAAACAAGTGACGTGTTACCACAAGGGACTAGATGTAGGATGGAAACAGAAATAAAATAATAGCTTTCCCTTAAACATGTTATCAAGCAACTAACTAAAAATGCTTTGTCCTATCTAATTATGAGTACCTAATTAACTGAATAAGCTGTGTCAGAAACACTGACCTTGTAGTCAAAGTTAAACATGCCTTGGGAGTAACGTGCCTCATGCGTAAGCTGGGACAAAAGCAACCATTAGCATACTAGAGAGGAAATCATCAACAAAGAAAAGGACGAACCACATGACCAAATCTCTTTGATCTTATTACCTGTGCATTTACTTTAAGTGTAAGATCTTCCGTCAAATCACATTTCACACGAGCATTAAGCCTTCCATTAGTCATCACTCTTCCAATGAGCATTAACTATAGAAAGTTCACGGATAGTAATAAAAAAAGTTAAGAAACACACACAATTGTGGATGTCCACATTATATGGAATACCATAAAACAAACCTTTGGATCTAAGAAATTGGCTCCAAACTCATAATGTGCAGTTGGGATTTTATAGTATCATTAGATTGAGATGGAACCTCTAAGGAGCTCATCAAAACACTGTTGATGTGGTTAGAATATATTTAAACAAAAAATGAGATATGGTGTTCACCAAAATATACAGAATGAGTCACCTGTGACTAAGAGAGAACTTTTGATTTAAGCCTTTTGTGAAGTCAAATCGGAACCCTTCAAAGAGTTCAGGCTTCAGAGACACTGCAAAAGAAGCATGACATTAGGGTTTGCAAAAGCAATACTAAAGGACGGAAAGGACAAAATAATCAATTGGGCTGTTTACAAATTGTGAAAATTGGTTCCTTGACATCGAAAGAGGTTGACTTGAGAAATTTATCATCAAACTTATTTTGCACTGTAAACTTTAATGCCACCGAAGTATCGTCTATTTAGAAATTTACCAATCCATTGGATTCCGTCCGTTTTGCCCGTTTTGCCACGTTAGGCTCCAAATTACAGAACTGTCAGAACATATTTGCCCTTGGCTGTGAGTATTCCTCCTCCCGACGCCCTCCCTGTTCTTCTTCCTTCCTGCACAGTGCCTCCCATTTCTTCTTTCCTGATCTTCCTCCCAGCGGTCCAGCAATGGCTGCTCTTCTCCCGGCAAGCAATTACTCTGCAGCGCTCAGATCCAGCGCAGCAGGAAGTTCCTCTGCAGCAGCTCCAGGGCAGCTGCAGCTCCATTCAGGCACAAGGCTCCAGTGCGGCGGCCCTTTTTCTCTCCTGCCATACTCCTTCCAGAAGCACTCCCAAATCTGACTAACCTCTCCATAACTGCAGAACATTTGCAAGGAATAAAGAGAAAAAGGATGTGGTTCTTTACTCTTCTGAAGGCAGGCGGAATCACTGAATCTCACCGCAGTTCCCTCGATTAGCAGGGCACATTCTCTCTTTTGGGACTGGTGCAGGGAGGGCCGCCGCATGGCCTAGGTTGGAGGTTCAGGTTTTGGGGTTTGGGTTTGGGGGGCTCGCCTCCCTCGCGGCCTCGCGGCACAGTGGAAGCGGATTTTCTCAGTTCTCACAGAGCCGCTTCTTCCTCCGTCTTTTTCCTGCCGTTGAGTTCGGCTTCCACGAATGCTGCCTATTTTTGATTTGAGGCCTCTTTTGATTTTGGGAGTCAGTGAAACTGGGCTGTTTCTTTACGTTTTATTTTTTAAAATTATTTTAAAATTCGAAAAATTTAAAATCCAAAAATCAATCAAACAAGCCAAAAACCGATCAAAGTGGTTTGGTTCAAAAATTTTAAAATTTAAAATAAAAAAACTGTTTGGTAAATAGAAAAATCGATCGATAAATCAGAAAAAATCAAGCGGTTTCGCACTAAAATTTGAATTTGTTTACATTTTTAGCGTTTTTTACGAAGCACTATTAGTAGTTTTCATGGTTTTCACAAAAAAACTGGTCAAACCTGTGGCCATCCGTACCTAGGCATGAACATAAGCTCAACCTTGACTATCACTGACAGAGAGTGGCAGAGCCAGCATTTGATGATCGGAATATTCTTAATATAATTGATGCATCAAAAAGATATGGATGTTCACCATAACATGAATTTAAAATATTAATTTTTTATATGATAGTTTAAACTACAGAATATGTAAAAGAATTATAAATTCTAATTGATTCTTAATTTTTTTTTACTCGATAGGATATTGAATTGATTGTTTATTTGACGACTTTCTCATCTAAGAATATAAACATTCCTTTTTGATACAAAACAATAATTGAGTGAATAAACTACTTTTATCACACAAAAAATCTTTTCACTCGCCCAACTACCCTTCATTTATTACGTTCACACTTTTCAAATATTTATATTGTTAGACAAAGAAAAACTAGTACTTACAGAGTGAGTATAACATAAGAATGCACACATATATATTAAAATAGATGATTTCCCAGTGTGTTGCTCCGGGAGTTTTTGAATGGTTAAAAATGATATGAAAATACATTTAAAAAAACCATGTAGTTTAAATATTCAAATCCTAAAATTACAAACAAAAATATATGAATAAACTGAAAATAATAGTTTGAATACAATGGGATGTTGGAACATTAATTAAGATAAAATAGCAAAATTCTTCTATAGGCGACAACTTTTTTGGCTGAACTTGTACTTTGCATTAAATAAAAATAGAGCTAAAGACAATTGGATATGAAAATGATTTATATGAAAATGCAATTCAATAGCTACTAATGACTAACTTTTCATCAACCTTTACCCATTTAGCTCAATACAGACAACAACATACAAATGAAACCCTCCATTTCATTAGAAAAGAAGGCTTGATTTCCGCAGGATTTGAAGTTGGATTACCACACATACAAAAATATCATGTTACTATCGAGGTTTCATTCACCTTCAGGGACATATGCATAGATCAAAATAAGAACATTAACACTTTATTGATAATTAAGGATAAAATTTTCCTGCGCAAATGGTAAAAGAAGGGAATAGGATCACCTGAATGAGGATGAAGAGGATCAAAGATCCTGCTATATCCAAAGGAAAAATATTTTTTTATAAACCTACAAATATGCATAGGAAATTAAAAAAAAAATCCATGGGACAGAGAAATTATGTTGACCACAATATTATGATCTCTTGTATAATCTGAAGAAATGGGAATGAAGAAACTGTGAAAGATTTTGAATGTCTGTCATGCCATCTCAAGTCTACCTTTTATCACCCTTTTAGGTTTCAGAGCTACATCTTCATACATCTAAAGGGGAAGCGTAAGAAAAATTATATGAAACAGCTTCAGATATTACTGTAACTGATAATAGAAGTATCAAAGAAGGGTGAAAACATATACTTGGGCATCCAGTCACAAAAAGTAATGGGATTTCCATTTTTTTTCCTCACATTACATAGAAGTATGAAACTCTGCATCAGAAAAAAATGCATTGCAATCGATTCATTTAGGAAGTGAAGCTTGTTTTCTGTATCTAGAAGCTGTGAGAAAAACGAGATTAAAAGCGGGACAAAAAATATATGAAACAACTTTAGACAATATTATAACTGATTGAATATTTCCTCAAACATAAGGCAGGCACACCAAAGTAAGACATTGCAAGCTAGTCATTCATGAGGATAGGAAATGGATATGCTGGGTTCACACTTACTGGCAAATGCCCAAAGGTCGGAGGTGGGCATCTGACATGTGTAGCAGACGGGCGCGAAGCCACCCAACAGCAGCTCATCCTGCACCAGCAGCATGTCCTTATGCTGGCCATCCGGCCCATCCCTGGTTTGATCCGCGCCAAATCCGATGTCTTCTTGGCAGCTCAGTCTGGACACCTGCCCTGCGCACCTGCAGATTTAGAGTGGATGCTATCTGTATCAGATTATGTAGTATAAAAATTGGAACAATTTGTTTGATTAACATAAATCACATCAATCAAATTGCCCATCGACTGAAGTTATGAATTCATTCGTCAGAAACATTAGCACAATGATACACTGGATCGATCATGATACATAGAAAACTGTACGGGGCCTGCTCTCTCTACAGCTTAGTAGGCTTGCCGTCGTCGTCTGAGCTGCCATAGTGCTGTTCTGCAGGTTCCTCCAGACATGGCCACATGTATGTACAACTCGCTCCCCTCAGTAGCCAAAAAGGTCGCAAAAAAATTCAAAGGTGGCTTCTAAAGTTTACATACATCGGTTACCGTAAATTCTAACACAACAAAACAATCATGCTTGCATAATCAAAAGACAGGGCCATAAAACTGAATGAGTTATAGAATTTACATTGCTTTACGATCTGATCATAGCGATGAACCCAGTTTGGTGGCGAGGAGACAGAAGGGATGGTGGCGCCGGTGGTGACAGCGGGCAGCTGTATCTTGGGCTGGAAGATGAGCTGCGGCTGGAGCACCATGAGCTAGTGAAAAGGACTCCAGATTTTACCAGGAGTATACAGCCGGGTTTCATTCTCCATGAAAATCCTAAAAAAGCCACACCAAAAGAGCTTAATCTTAAGCAGATTTTTATTAGTGACTACATGATGATACGAAAATGCTCAGACCAATGTGTCGCAGTAGAAGTCTTCCTATTTTATATACCAATAGAAATATAACTAAATGCTGAAACTTTGTGAATTCTGAAAGGATGTCACTGTAAATTTTCAAAATTATTTATAAACAACACGTTCACACTATTCATTAATCAAAGTATGCACAGTTACAATAGATATTCTGCAACAATTTTGCTGTGAAAAAACAAACCATACAAAGAGGAATACACATTTTCTTCCTTTTCTAGACTGTTGCCCCCCAAAACTAATCAAATCAACATCACTACATGAAGAGATGTTTCTCTTCTGTAGCATAATCATGCCATCTAACACAGGTCTTTGGTTTATTTGGTATCCTTTTTGGATATTATTAAAACATTCATATCTAGAACTTCATCACCAGTGTGAACATGACTGAAAAACTAAACTATCAGAGGCAGCAGCAAAACAGTTGATGGCGCTCCGATTGATGGCCTCATTGCATCCTCCAGCTTCCCAGTGGCGTTCCTTGACGCGTAAACAACAGCTTAGAGCTCAGTCGCGCACTGCCTAGCTACTCAATGAATCACCCAACTCCTACTCAGCTATCAATCAAGTGTACTATACAGATTATATAAGTGTTAGCAGCATCTACTAAGATTCAAATCTCACCTATTGATGGCGCGGATGAACGCAGTGAGGGACGGCCGTGGCGTCGCCGCGGGAATTTATAAGTGATTACAAGGAAAATAGAAACATTTAAACAAAAGGATAATAAGAAGCAAAGCAAATATATTGCAAACATTGTAAGAGGGGTCTGCTCATACCCAGTAGATTCAATCCAATGAACAAATCATGGTGGAAAAATCAAAAATCAATTTCGTTCTGTTTAAAAAGAAAATGTAAACATGCATAAGAAAATTACAACATTAGAAAATTAAATTACAGATAGTAAGTTGAATTTCTAAGGTGCAGAGACAGCAATATACTATTAGGTGCCTGGCAGAAGGAAATATTGATATCTGCTTTTCTAATGTTGGCATCGCTCCAATAATTAGAGATGTTCAGAATGAGAACTATATCATGACATGCTTTTTAATCAGAAGCCAATAATGAGAAGCAAAGCAAATATATTGCAAACATTGTAAGAGGTAATTGCATATACCTAGTAGATTCAATCCGATGAACAAATCAAGTTGGAAAATTAGAAAATCAACCCTGTTCTGTTTTCAAAGAAAACACGAACAAATATAAGAAAAATTACAGACATACAGATTGAATGACATGAGATACCTGAATGACATGGCGTCACACATTCAGACTGCCCGATCAATATGAGGTGATATGAGAAGGCTCTTGAGTTCCTCTGATCTGTACAATCTATTTTTGCAGATGGGAAGATCTAAGATTTTTCAACTTTAAAAAAAAGGTGAAATATATATGCATTCCTCGACTTCCTAAAAAGTTATGAACCACATACATATTCTAGGTCGTGCTTTCATTCCGTTACAGCTAATCAGTTTGCATTCACCCATAGTAATGTCCTTATTCTAAAAAAAACTATATGTGATTTCCTCCCACTTCAAAAGGGACACCTATATTTTACAGTTAATCGTAAACATGGAGTACATTCCAAGTATCATGGGTCTACAATGATCAACTATGCTTTAAAAAGGGTCCAAATTAAAATTGTCTAAGACAGTAAGGCACCATGTAGGAGATTCACGTGTATATAGAGTCCTCCAAAGCTGAATGTAAAGGATCCTACTACCTCACTTGTTGATGAAAGTGGAGGCACTGGACCAGAGGAACAGGATGGCGAGGTGAAGATGAGGGAGTGACACAACACGCAGTGTCAAGAGGTGACAGTCCATGGCCTCAAATAGAAGCCATATGGCAGTGTCATATGGGATCACCCCACCAGATATCCTCTTGTTCCTCCACATCCCTCCACAAAAACAGATCGGTAGCTGCAAGAATGAGCACAGGCACATCAGAACCAAGTCGAACCCTAACCAAAATCAGAAAATAGGCCACTATAGAGAGAGAGAGAGAGAGAGAGAGAGAGAGAGAGAGAGAGAGAGAGCATCAACGGGCTGGGCTAACCGGCGCTGGCGTAGAGTGCGAGCGGGAGGAGCACCATGTAGGCGCGAAGGAGCGGCAGCACGAATCGGCGCCCCGCTGGCCGGAGGAGAGAGGGGAGGCAGGCGGGGTGCTGGTCGGAGGCGGGGAGAGGGAAGGCTGGGAGGTGGGGTGCTGGCCGGAGAAGGTGAGGCGGCGTTGGGAAAGGGACGTGAGGAGGCGCTGAGGAAGGGGAGGTGACGTTGGGTGCTAGTGGGGCAGGAGGAGAGGGGAGGTCAGACGCGGGTCAATGGTCCAGATGTAAACAGATGAAGAATCCAACTATTCAAGAGGGGAGCGAGAAGGGATGGTGGGGATGATATTGCTGGAGATCCAATGTTCGAAATAAATTGGAATGACGTGGCTCGCTGTGAATTCAGAAATGAAAGTTAGGAGGTGATACTTATATGGATAGTATAGATTTTTCTACAATGAGCTTAGGTATTCCTGAATACTGAGGCATTATGGAAGCTCCGTCCATGCTACCAGATGGATAAGAAACCGTGTGCCAACGAACCGATAGAGATGAGTAGAGTAAAGAAATAGTTTCCTTTTCCAAGAGTTTCTTTTCTCGATGGCCAGAGGGTCTGCTATTAGGATCGTAAAATTCACAAAACTATAACAATTGTGGCACATTTAAACCAAAGTCGAAAGATAACGTAATAATTTAGTACAAGGCATCAAAAATTTCAAAATTCCTTGTGTGGCATCAGATCTGAATTTCATCCCTTACATCTTAGTGCTGCTATAAATTAACTTTTATTAAACTGAATTGAATTCATATTTAATGCCCTTAGGTTTCAAAAATAAAAAAATGATGCATCAAAAAGACATGGATGTTCACCATAACATGAATTTAAAATACTAATTTTTTATATGATAGTTTAAACTACATAATACGTAAAAGAATTATAAATTCTAATTGATTCTTAATATTTTTTTACTCCATAGGATATTGAATTGATTGTTTATTTGACTACTTTCTCCATCTAAGAATATAAACATTCCTACACTTTTTGATGCAAAATAATAATTGAGTGAATAAACTATTTTTATCACACAAAAAATCTTTCCACTCGTCACACTACCTTTCATTTATTGCGTTCACATTTTTTAAATATTTATATTTTTAGACAAAGAAAATCTACTTACGAAAGGGAGTATAACATAAGAATGCATATATATTAAATTTTTCCACAATGAGCTAGGTATTCATGATACTGAGGCATTATGGAAGCTCCGTCCATGTTACCAGATGGATGAGGAACCGTGTGCCAACGAACCGATAGAGATGAGTAGGGTAAAGAAATAGTTTCCTTTTCCAAGTGTTTCTTTTCTCGGTAGCTAGAGGGTCTGCCATCAGGATAGTAAAATTTACAAAACTATAACAATTGTGGCACATTTAAACCAGAGTCGGAAGATAACATAATAACTTAGTACAAGACATCAAAAATTTCAAAACTAGCTGATGGCCCCGCGGGAATTGCCGCGGCACTACTGGGGATCAAATACATATTGACAGATAATTATTACTTAGATAGAGGGAATTTACATTGAAAAGCAATTAAATTCATGACACAATAAAATAGAAATATAATATTGCAGGAGGCATAATAGTCTGTATCATATAAAGAAATATATGCTTTTTTGAGGCAATTGAAATCTCCAAGTTTGTAATAAGATAGGATACACCATTAAAAAAAGGGAATGTGTTTACAGGAAAATAATTGAGAAAGCCAAAATGTGGGTAACATGCACAATCTCTTTCATACTTCACCATTGCATCCATGCATTTTTGTGTATTTCTCCAATCTAACCTGACAAGCAGAATACAATGGCAACTGAGTACTAATAACTATAACGAAAGAAACAGTAAGTAATGTACAACCATGTAACTAAATCAAAGGGTGTACTTCAGGAAAAAAATAGGTGTTAGATGGTTTTCCCATCATTTGGAACTTGCCATTCTCCACTATTAGCTTCCAGTTCTATAGAGTTCAATATTACAATACACGATTATATAGTGAACAATAGTTGAGCAATGGTGACCATTTAAAGTAGAAAATGAGACACAGACAGTTAAATGGCAAATCGTCGACCTATAAGGTATTGGATATTTATAGCCATGCCAGTACCTTGCTTACAACTTTTGCAGCAGCAGAAGCACCTCTTTCAATGAAGTATCTATATGAAACGCAGGATCTGCGAACGGACCTGTGGGTGCAGATTAATTATTAACTATATGCAGCAACGAATATTTATCTATTGATATACATGCAATAATAAGAAAAGAAGGAATTGAAGTTCATCAATTTGAAATAAGCACTTAAGTACATGCTGTAAATTGGATTTTAATTTTGTAATCTATTGTTTCGGAAAAATAATAGATCACAAAAATGAGTTAAATTTTATAGGCACATGCCGAAATGGTAAATATTTGCAAGCATACTGACATATAAAGTTCTTCACGTATAGGTCAAGTAGTTACACCATTTGGCTGCTCTGTCAGATGGCAAGGGGTCATTCTCATGCTATTAAACATGTCAACAATGATACTACAAAAGAACATGAGTGCTCTTTGGAGATCAGCAATGACACTAATCCAAAGAGCAAATTGTGCCCGGAAAAAAATGGGGCAGTGTCGTAAGTTGATTTTTATGTACTCCTAACATACTAAGCATAGCAAAATTGCATGGTGCTGTAAGTAAAATTACTGGCCCCAAATCATAAACAGGTGAATTAATTTGAGAACTGAAAACATACCAACTTGCTGGATAGGATATCTTTGGAGGTGGTCTAGCAAAATCAGCAATGTTGGCCAGGGTGATGTTCTATTTGAACATTGGAGCCCAGAAATGGATAGTATAGGCAGTGACTCAGAGCAAACTTCTAGATTATTTTTGGACTTAAAAGGAGAAAATAACAGTGACTCCAAAATTGTATCTGTCGGCCAAGATTGTCAGTGAGTTATCACAGGAATATCTTTTAGAGAGCATACAAAAAAGAAATTAAAAACCAGGCCAAGTAATTAGTAAGTGCACATACTTTGCTTATAGCTGTTTTTATGATGGTTTGTTTATCCCGAGCAGGAACAATTGCATGCAACTCCTGCATTTCAAATTCATACTATTAACAAATGGTAGCACAGGCAGGTACTCATAACAAATCTCTATAGCACAGGCATGTACTAAGAACAAATCTCTAGGTTAATTCGAGGGGCAAAAAAAGGTTAAGATAACAATGGTTCAAAGACTGTACCTGTAGCCAAGATTCCTATTATTGAGAGCCTGCAATTAAAGATAAACCCAAGCCAGGACAGCAGCCATGAACCTAAGAGGACAAAGCAATGCAGCATATGTTCAAAACAGGAGAGACTTCAATCTGAAATGATTTAAGGATACCTCATTTAATGGCTTTGCTTAAATGCATAAGAAGAGGAACAAATCTCTCAAAAAATGGATTGGTTTTCTAATTGTTGAAAGAGCCAAGTAAAGACCAAAAATAAAATCTAATCAGTGAAGGCACCTCTATGAAAGAGCAGAGGCGTTGGTGCAGTACCTTTATATGTATCACCACGCACTTTACTCCAATTAACCATTTTTACTTCGACGAAAAACAATAACTATAGAAAGAGGATGCTTACTCTTCATCCTGACTATGAACTGCGATGGTCGAATAGAGAGGTCTTTTAATATACTTTTGAAGCCACCAACAGGAGACCCATTTTTCGTTCAATATGATACTATGAAACCATAAAAATATTTGAGACTTGCTAGCAAGATTTATATCAAGTGCAATATAAATGTTTCAGCCATATCATAGTCACAAAAATAGAAAGAAAAGCACCACTGATTTGTTGCCTATGAAACTTACGTGAAGAAAATTTCTCGCGACAAAGAGGTGATGACAGCAGTAATTATATCAGCGGAGATGAATGTGAGACCAATGATTCACACTTCCTAGTTCCTCGTAAAAAATAGCCATCGTCCCCATGGTATTCTACAAATAGAGATTCCAAGAGAATTAGAATAATCTGATAATAGAAGAAGCATAGTTTTACACTGGAGGATACAACATTAAACATCGACATGAGGTTAAGAGCTACAAGTTGTGAAACTTCAAAATATGCAAGTAATGTAACATTGATGATGGAAACAGAAAATTCTATATTATGTATAGGGTACTAAGGTAATGTTCTTTTACCTTGATTTTGAACTATGCAGTGGACTGCTGTGATCTGTAAGCCCACATAAAAAACCAATCTCAGAAATATATGATTAAAAATGAATTTAGGTGCTGGACCAAGCATCCTTGAGCTGCTCCTCCCCAACGAACACCTCCACCTGCGCATGACCACAATTCCAGGCAGCACGAAATAGATCCAACTGTATTAGGAACTACACTATGCATTCCAAGATGAAACATGGTCAAAACTAAGTTATAGCCATAATACCTTTTGCCTGATTTCCAACCGGAAGCAAGTCCGCTTCTCCTCGGAGTTCGTTGCATGTAAAATCAAGAACCTCCCACTCCATGCATAGCAATACTCAAGAGCAGGACGATAGTTTGTACACAATCAGTATAATAGTGTATAGAGAGAGAGAGAGAGAGAGAGAGAGAGAGAGACCTTGTTGTCGGGCCTGGCAATGAGGCAGCAGAATATGGCGTTCTGGACGGCGAAGGCCTGAGCAGCTTCCCGTAGAAGAAAGAGGGCCGAGATGTAGACGTGCAGCAGGAAAAAACGGCGAACACAACGGCGGGAAGGGAGGGGGTGGGGGCAGATCTTGGGGGACCGGAGGCGGGGACGACAGATGCGAGGCGGCCGGTGGACAGAGGGCGGAAAGGACGGCGGCGGCGTGAGCGGCAGAGAAGGAGGGTTCACGAAAAATCCATCTGCTCGGCTCAGAGGGGGAGAGATTCCACCCCGCCGACGAAGATACGACGGCCGGAAAGCTGAGAGGCACTGTGTTTACTGTAGCTGGAACAGTAAAACAGTGGGTCCGACCGCTAAAACTATAGGTCTTATATGATTCCTTGTGTGGCATCAGATCTAATTTCATCCCTTACATTTCTGTGCTGCTATGAATTAGTTTTTATTAAACTGAGTTGAATTCATGTTTAATGCCCTTAAGTTTCAAAATAAAAAGATAACAAAAATCTGATAACAGTCTAAATAATTTATACATACGAAGTCCCTCCTCTCCTGTGCGTCATATGACCGATCCTCAATCTCTCTCGTGTGTACTATTCAATTTTGACAAAACCCTGAGACTAATCTACAAGCTTCTCCAATCTAGCGGGTGGCAGGCGGTGAGACAAAGGTGGAGCGTTATGGGGCCAGCACCGAAGGAGGGACGTAGCAAGTGGCGAGTAACAGACGATGCCAGCCATACGTGGATTGTCAGTGAACAAATACCAATTGTGTAACAGAAGTTGGAGTTGAATGAGTTATGCATACATGGGTAGGGCTATTCAAATAGATTTAGGACCCTCAAAATCATTGCGCGCGCCATGTAACTTGTTTTTGATGTTCTCGAGCCGTAGTTTGTCAGCGTCATTTTCCTGTCACGAAGTGAAGCTAGGGCCAGTGTGCAAGCTAGAAAATGGTGTGGAATAACAGAGCAATAAGGATATATCGTTGTTTAAACTAGAGCAATCTGCCTATCTAGCATGCTGCATGTAGATTAAAGTTTGGCAAACATCGTTACCAGTGTTGTTCCCCTCATCATAACTAAACTCAAATGGCATAGCTTACCCGGCACCGGCAGGTCAATCGAGACAATGACCACGAAGGCAAGTGAGAGCGACTCATCGATGGAAAACCTCGTCTAGAAACACGTCGTTCTCATGACGACGACCACGCCGCCGTCACGAATCTCTCGCGCTGGCCAGTCATGAAGTCGCACGGGGCTCCCAGCTCAATCGGTCTAGAAGCGGGCCTGGCCCCCAATCATCCAAGGCGACACGATTACCTTCCGTGGAAGAAAAAGATTGCGCGTCTAGTAGGAGTGGATCCGAAAGAAAGAGACCTAGCGAAGAACCATGGCCATTGTAGCTACAGAAGTACAGTGTGAAAAAACTTGGAATCTCGGTGACAGGGTCGGTTAGCTGTACGTATGCCAACTGTCTAGCATCGCATCTCATTGAAGCTGTTACTTCCTCCGTTACTTAAACTGATGTTATCATTGATTTTTAATATTAATTTTGATTATTTATTTTATTAAAAAATATAAATATCACAATTTTTTAATTTGATTTATCATTAGAATTATTTTAATCATAACTTAAAAATGTATACATTTAAACTAATTTTTTAAATAAGATGAATAATTAAATTTGATGTTAAAAATTAAAAACGATATTAATTTAATAACGAAGGAATTACTACGTTAGAATGAACTGAAAGGTGTATGAAAGTCAAGTAGTAGTAGGAAGTGCGTTGGCAGAGCGTGAGCCAAAGCCACCATGAGCCCCCGCCACCTCAATTGTGCGATTGCTCCCTTAATTGCAGAAAAAAAAAAGTCGCCGAGATGAGTGGTGATCGTGTCTCCTACGGACGGGCCAGAAAGTCAAATGAAATCAAGTTTTCTTCAGAATTTTCATCCTCATATACGTGAAATTTCACCCCTATCTGTCATGGGCGGAGCTCCCATAATGCATTGGTATTCACGTGAATACCCAGCTCTGGTGAGGAAGATTTGAGTACATATGCATCCTTGTTGCTCACTTGATGCTTCGACTCCTCGACTGAGCACCATCGAGGTTATTTGCAAGTGCCTAAGACTGATCCACAGACGCAACAACAACGTGCTAGCGAACTGTGGCGTGCTTCTATTCGTTAAGACATCGATCATCTCACAACAGAATATAGCAAGCAGATGAAAATGAGATTTTAACTGGTTGCAAGTTTCATTCGAGGAAAATGGGATTTGTTGCCCATGTACCTTTCACTTGCTTCCATTTTTTATAGGCATAGAAGATGAATCAAAGCTAAGCATAATCAATTTAATTATGGTTTCTTCGGTAGTTTCCCAACATGGGAGACCAATATTTGAACAATTGTTCAGTTACATTTATTGAGCATAACTTCCTAAAGTAAAGGATAGTGACATCATCAAAAAATTTGAAGCCATGGAGCACAAAATTATTTTGTATTTTTACATATTTTATAATTTTTGTTATTTAATTAATTCAAACTCTTATGTCAACAATTAGTTCTTTATATTCATATTGTGGTGAATCTTCATGTCTTTCAGATGCAATAATTCTTTATCTTGAGAATACCCCATTATCAAATCCTGGCTCTGCCACTGCTATCTACGATCATCAGTTTATAATGTTCAGATTGCGCTCATGTTTACTCCAGCGAACAAACAAGTAAGATTCTTACTTTATTCAAAGTTCAGGTGATGGAGCATGTATAATAAGGTTGTAAAGCATGAAAACACACTTCAGACTTCGTCGCAAAAGAACTACAGTAGCCCTGATGAATCGTGACGTAGATAATCCGTACCAAAACCTGCTTTTCCTTCGTCTTAATTACCGTGCACGCGGCCGTAGTACGAGTTGGCGAGGACAAGATAATCACGGCGTCGGCTGTGAGGAGTGGACTGTAAACCGCACTGCCAGCGAGAAAACGATCTCCGATGAGACCGAAGAAAATCTAGAAAAAGACACCCCACCGCGTCGTGTGACTCAAGTCGCTCCCTTGCGTGGCGAGGCGTGGCGTGTCCCGGCGGTCCGTCGGTCGGTGGGCTGACCCGCTTCCAGACCATCTAGACGTCCAGATAACGATCTGAGATCGTCGAGCGGAGAACAATTCCACGAAAACTTACAAACCACCAGACGAGACGCGGTAAAACCGGTACTCCTACATCACCAGAAAAACATGCAGCGCGACAGCGAGCCTCGCCTCAAATTGGACCACAAAAACCGGCGCCTTCCCGTGGCCCGTGGGCGGTGACGTCGTGCGTAGGTGCGCTTATCCTCCCGCCTCGTCTTTCTTCTTCCACAACTTCCAGAAACGATCTACTAGAAGACCGCGTCTTGCTCGCACCTGCGCCCGCGCTATCTATAATCGGTAGGTCCGCAGCCTTGCGACGCCACGCTTTCGAAGCGAGTGCGAGACAGACACGAGACTGATTTCACTGCTTAGCTAGCCTCCTACACTACAGCGAGCGTTGTGCGATTTTGCTTAGCTGCTCGGGCAGCGGATCAAGGGGAGGGAAAGGAAACGAGATGAGCTCTCTGTGCGCGGCGAAGCCCGTCGTGGGCGCGGCGCGTTTCGGCGGCGTGGCGTCGGCAAGGTGCCAG
>BCLH01000885.1:106504-117297 GCA_001602315.1 Zoysia pacifica
GCCGGCCAGTTCATGCGCGCGCGGGAGGCCTACGAGGTGCTCTCCGACCCCGAGCGCCGGCGCGGCTACGACGTCCAGCTCCGTTGCGCCGGTGACTTCGGGGACGCCGGGTACCGCGCGGCCAGGCGCGCAGGGTTCGTCGACTGGGAGGCGCAGCTGGCCGGCCTGCAGTGGCGCGCGGCGGAGCGACGCGCCGGACGGGAGACGTGGGGCAGCAGGATGCGA
Organism: Zoysia pacifica; assembly: GCA_001602315.1. NCBI lineage: Eukaryota > Viridiplantae > Streptophyta > Magnoliopsida > Poales > Poaceae > Zoysia > Zoysia pacifica. The sequence continues at coordinate 106,730 of BCLH01000885.1, forward strand.
GGACGGGCGACCGCGCAGCCGTCGTGGTAGGCGGGTCCCCGGTGGCTTTTTTTCTTCGTGAAGATCGCTCTGTTGCAGCGTTCGTCTTCGCCCTTGTTCAAGTGTAGAGGAGCTTGTACTAGAAACTAGTGTGTACAGAAGAAAATATTAACATTTCGTAATATAATCCCTTTTCACAGACCGATCTCGCTCAAAATTTGCTCACCACCGCAACGTAAATTTTGGAGACTGTAAAACCGCTCTTGAAAAAAGACGGAGGTCCTTTTTTTCCCTACCAGAGTATGTAAGTTTATTATAGTCCACAAGAAATATTATAAGATACCACGCTAGATGTCGAAGTTATCTACGGTCAGCTTATGGTAGCTTAAATTAGGGCTCGTTTGTAACGGAAGACTTGCATAGGAATTTCATAGAAATTAGTCCAAAACACAGAAGCCAAAAAAAATCCTTCGTTGCAAAGAGATCTTAGTGCCTTGTCTTTATCACACCTCGTCTCTGTCCTCTGATGACAACGGAAAAAATAAATTCAAAATCCATTTTATATTATTTAATAATACTTCCGCGTCCCGTCGCTTTCTATTAGTCCCGCTAGTTGCCGTGTCGACATGCCTGCCGCAGCCAAACCGCGGCACGGTTCCCGGCCCGCCGCTTTGGAGGCAACTTACCCTGGCAGTAGGTTATCATCGGTATATAAGCAAGTGCCTTAACAACTTGGCAAGTTGGGTGTGGGGTGGGCGAGGCCATATGAATATCCGAAAGAGATATGCAAGGACAACCAGCAGTTCGAAGCGTTCTGATATGAATCCAACTCAGATCAAGCGGGAAAAATGAAACGGACCATTCAGCAAAGAGTACATGTACAGGTAAAGAATGCACACATTCCATGCACCTAGATTCCTAATATACCATGTAGGTAAGCTTCCAACCTACTCCTACTCACCTTGCTAGGTGCATCAATATGACAGCCCCATTCAGGTTCCTACTCAATGCCGTTCAGAATCCGAACAAGCAAAATCCAAGACGAGCATTCAATCGTTGTCACCATTCTGTATGCAATTTTAAGCAAATGGATTTCCAGTTGATACAGTGCCAACAAGTATGTTCCTGAGATAACAAACGGTGAGTTTCAGAAAACAGCAAGGACAATGGGTTACAGCAGACAGCAAGCCAGAGTTACTGCAACGGAGAGTTTGGGGTCTGCTCAACAAGGCATGGCGGTCCACCTGAACAGGTATAGCTTGTTACTGTCATATCCAATGGCATTAACGAGCGGAACAGTGTTTAATAGATGCAGCCTGAGAAAGAATATGCATACCATGTGCTAGAGATGGAACGTAACCACAGGGACTGTTTGAGAACCATGCTTCAGGTAAAACACCAAGGAAAGCCGGTAGATCTGGATTAGGCAAGGCCTCTTGTAATGAATTCAGGTCCATGAACTGCAACAGGACGCCATGCCAGAAAATTGGTACATAGTGTAAATGTGTAATCCAGAAATTTTGTGGCAAAATTTAACCATCATAGCCATCGCTCGATATAAACTGCAGTTTGGTGAGTTCGGACTGGAAACAAGTTTTCAGGTTACTAGGTTGTGATTCTTCTATTACCAGAAAGATTGAATATTATTCAATATTATAACAGACTTTGTTATCAGCACAGGACCACACGTAAGAGATCTGAAATCTACTATCAGTAGGATGTTTCTATTACAGAATATTCTGAATACAGTGACATCTAAAACCACACAATTCTACCTTTAGTCCACTGTCACTTCCAAATCTGCTTTTGGTAATACTAAGGCATGGGCAGTGCAACTAAACTCTCAAGTCTCAAAGTCAACGGAACTTTAAAAGCCACTACCAGTTGAGATATTGAATGAAAAGCGATGGCACAAGAAATTTCCATGCTATAAGGGATCTGAAAAACATGCAGCTATCCAGATGTCACATGATTCATGCTCTGACAAACATGCAACTATCCAAACTATGACTGATTCATAGATTCTAACATGCATATGCTTTACAGCATCATACAACAACAATGCGGTTTAGGCCTTATACGCACATTTGACATTCTACAAGATTTCGATTAGTTAAGGGATCCAATAATCTAGATAAAAACAATTGATGGACAGAGATGAGAATCAAACAATGACCAGTCAAAGAAAAATCAAAATACCAATTTTACAAGCAGTGGGCAAATCTAGCGCAAGGAAGAGTTGAATAAATGGCATACCAGATCAGGAGTCCCTGACTCAGCATGAGATGGAGCATCAAATGGATTGAATGTCACCTGCTTGACAGAGGCTCCTCCCTGTAGATAAGATAAAATGTACAGGGGCAAAATAACTTCACAGCATAGGAAATCAAAAGGCCATATAAACCAAAAGGCATAGCACTTAAGGAACGCCAGGTACCAAAGATGATTCTGAAAAAGCAAGCGGTGTGTTTTGTGTACATACATCCATGAATATTTTATTGAAATCGTCATCATGAGAATCCTACAGGGAAGAAAATAGTTTTCAGTACTGGATTACTAATAAATCATAGGAAAAGGAGGGAAAAAGTGGACCTTTGAAGCTAGAGAGCATGTAAATGGATTGCTGGGCAAAGGGGAAATGTTTACAACACTTCTACCCTCAACACTTTGTGGCTGCTCACTGTGTGAACCATAAGAAACAACCCCCTTTATGTCATCAAATGAATGCCAGAGCTGATTCAGGAGAAGCAGTTATGAACTCGTATTCTGCAGTTAAAACAAAATACTATCATACTAGCCAAAAACACGATTTTCTCACCAGAGGACTACTTCTGTCTATTGGTCCTTTAGGCTTTTGTGACTCAGAAGTCATTAATGATACATCTCCAAGAAAAGTATCTTGAGTACTACAACTGGTGGCATTATAAACACTCCAAGGCTGTGAAATAGCAAAAGTTTTAGATATTAAATGCAGGTTGAAGCAATGTCATAGTGGAACCTCAATCCACCCTACTTTTATAGAAAAAGAAAAAAAAAATGAAAATTTAAAAATGTACAGTAGAATATATTTTTACAGGGAAAAACTGAATTGTATTGCACAAACATATTGGCGGAAAACAAATTAACCAGCGAACTCGTCTAGCGCAACAAATATGCTAGTCACCTGAGAACTGCTTGAACCAAGAGATGCAGCATTAGACTGATTGGTAACAGCAGTATCATTCTTAGAGATCTGGAACCATGTGGGTTGATCATTTGACCCAAATGAAAACAAGTCACCACTTATAGCCTGTTTATCTTTTCCCATGCCAGCAACACCAGAAAACTGAGTGAGTGAAGGTTCCTTCTCTTGAATAGGTGTATCAAATGTAGCCCAGCCACATCTAGTATTGTCCATTGCTGGAGCTGCTGATAATATTTTATCAGCAGATGAAGTTACAGGTTTTATATTAGCAAAGAGGTCCACTGATTCATCAAAGCTATTGCCAGGATGTTGCTGTGTAGCTGCCGGTTTAGAGATATCTCCGTTTGCAGCACTTAGAGCATCAGAAAAGGCTACAAATCTGGGGGAAGTTGAGGTTGTGGATTTCTGAGTTCCGTGAACACTATCATCGTCAAAGATTAAATCAGATAAGCTTGATTTTCTGACTTCAGTAGAGATTGAATCTACACTTCCTGATGATACAGTTCTCTGCAAGAGAGATTAAAAATATTAAAATATTATGAGATGTGATACAAAATAAGACTGATAGTTTTTTAGAATGAAATCTTCACCATCTGGGAATTAGCAAATCCACAAGGAGTATGTACATTTGATTGATCTTGTTGCATAGGTGCATTGAAACACCCATTATCAAGAAAATTTGGTGATTGTGGCGCTGTTCTAACTGTATCGCTCACAGAACAGTTAGAAGTTCTTGATGCACAATTCTCTCTGGCAAATCCATCCTCAGACGACTCATGCAGGCTGTGAGGACTGTAAGAAAATACAGAAATCTTCCCGTCATGCCCCCGATCTGAACCAGGCTTCCTACTAAGAAATGCAGATAGTTTGCCATTGTGTCTTTCTTCGTATTGGTCATCATTAGGTGGGCTCTGAGAAAATGAATGGCATGATCTTGCCCTTCTATGCTCTTCTTCTTCGGCCTTTTGGCTCTGCACAGATGGTATATAGTTTCTTCAGAAAGAAATATTCTCAAAAGTAAAACTACAGACTGATGAAGGACAGATTTTAGCGGACCCAGACAACTATTCTTCAAAAAGTCCAACTAATTTTACCTGTTTATCTCTTGGAGGTCTTTCAGAGAATCTCCCACCAGCATATCTTCTCTCCACATAAACAGCTTTTATGAATTCCCTTAGACTGTTAATGTTGCTGCGACAACAGATTTCAGATAGAACATGAAATATGTTCTGATGCGTATTACGAACCGAAGCAGGAACATATTACAGTGACCGAATTCTCCTTTACCTGCTGTCAGGCAGCCTCATTTTCTGGGTATAAAAGTCCTTCAAGAACGATTCCCTGGCTCGCTGCATCAATTAGTTGAACAGTTAGCAGTAGCCAAAAGGGCATCTCCAATCTGAAACAACACAATAACAGCAGAATGGCGTCACCTGGTTCCCACCCTTCTGGAGAGCCTCGACCTCCTGCGTGCTGAACGTCGACATGGAGACAGATTTGACACGATGCGTGAACTCACGACTACACAAGTGTATCAATGTGTTAGACTAAGCCGAACTTCTTCAGAGATTGTAGCAATAGAAAGCGTTCATCAAGTAAATACTTCAACTGCAGTTCATTTCATAAGTAACAAAACAGTAGTCATTCAGTAAGTCATGTCAGTTCCACGAACTTTAAGTTAAGCCCGAGGCCCGAATAATACAACAGTCCATCGCCGCATTGTATTTACGAGGATTCCCAATTCCACGGACTTCATCAGGAACGAAAAAAATTGCCGAATGCTGACGACACGTGGAAAAAAATATCCAAAAGCAGGAGCGGGAAAGGCAGCACTCACTGGATGCCGCTGCAGGAGATGCAGACGAAGGTCCAGAAGCTCGTGCACACGTACTGCGGCCCCTGGATCACAGCCACAGACGAATACACACAGCACAAAGAGGTGAGTAAAAACACCGAGCACCGCCACGGGTCACACAGAATGCACGGTGAAGAAATCAGGAAAACGCCTTACGATTGCGTTGCAGTTGACGCATCTGCGGTTGGGCGGCAGCTTGAGGAGCCCCCGCACGATACGCTCGTTCCGCTCCTCCTCCTTCCTGGACCCGGCCGCCATCGCACTCGCGGAGGCGGAGCCCAGAAGGCGCGCTCCTCTGCCGGAGACTGGGTCTGGATTCTCCGTCCGTTCCCTTCCCCCGATCGAGCACGGGAACCGGCGCCGGCAGCGCGGTCTCCGCGAGGACGGACGGAGCCGAGCAGAGCAATCGCCGGAATCGAGAGTGAAACGGGTGCAGAAGCGAGGCGCGTGGGACTGGACACTGGAGGGGTGGTGTTGTTCGTGGTGCCTGTCTGCGGCTTTTGGTTGTTTTTGGTTTTTGCTGCGTTTCGAATTTCGGCGAGCGCTGTACCGGTCTGATGGATGGGGACGGATGCAAGGACAGAGGCCAGGGGTTAAAAAAAAAACCGTTTGAAGCGCGCAATCGCTCGAAAACCGTACAAATCGTGAAAATCGTTATAAAAATCGAACAAATTCAAAAATCAAATTTTTGAGAGAAAATCGAACGGTTTTTACGGTTTACCGAGCGATTTTTACGGTTTACCAAACGGTTTTTACGGTTTACCGTTTTTGAATTTGAAATCAAATCAGTTTGAGCGGGTTTTCCAACGGTTTTTACGGTAAACCGCTCGGTTTGAGCGGTTTTTAAATTTTCAATTTTTTTCAAAATTTCAAATTTTTTTAATTTTTAAAATAAAAACCGGTCAACTGTAAAAACCGAACCGCAGCGATTTTGTGAACCATGCTAGAGGCCCAGAGGTGGCCTGTTCTTCGGTAGCTGCAACGGCTTTATTAACTTTTAGTTTTAAATAAGAGTAAATTTCACAAAACTGCATGTATTTTATATATAATATCACAAAACTACAGATTTAAGCTAGAATTTTAAAAAACTACAGATTTGCTACAGTAATTTCAGAAAAATATGTATAAAATTTGTAGTTTTATGATAAATTAAACACAAAATATGTAGTTTTGTGATAAATTGGATACAATACATGTAGTTTTGTGATAAATTAGATATAAAATTTTTAGTTTTAAGAAAATATGACTTAAATATGTATTTTTGTGATACTATTGACAAAATACATGTAGTTTTGTGAAATTTACTCTTTAAATAAACATGGCGATTATATGCTGCTAAAAAATACAGTAAAACCTCTTTTAAAATGCTGAATTTTTTTTATTTTCTATGTATTTTTCTGTGAAATTAAACTATTTCTTGGTTCCAAAAGAAGCCTAATAGTACCAGTAGTCTGTTTGTTTGCCTTAAACTGATTTGCCAATGATCCATGATCAAATGAGTCGTGCCAGCAACCAATTCTCCACTTTATCATATTCCTTTTTCGAATGTTAGATTTGGATCAGAAAAAATATATCATTTTTATTGTTATTAGTATAAGAATTCTATTTCAAATAAATTAGGGCTTTGTTATCTAATGAGAACAATTTGAGAATGTAGAGAGCGCCCTCCAATAGACAAATTCAAACCTCTTAAAGACTCCTTGAAGATGCAAAAAATTCACTGAAAATATAATACATGGAATTTTTCCTGCAATTGGGCAAGAAAGCAGCTACTCCTTTCGGTTTTAAATTAATAACACTGTTGATTTTTAACATCAACTTTGACTATTCGTCTTATTAAAAATATATTTTAATATGTAAAATTATTAGTCATAATTTAAATTTTATTAATAATAAATTTTACATATTTGAACAATTTTTTAAATAAAATAAATAATCAAAATTAAAGTTAAAATTAATAGTGTCAATATTTAAAAACCGAAAAAGTACTAGGCAACACTCAACAGGGCCGGCAAGCTTTGATGGTTGAACAGCTGCACCAAATCACGATGCAGCTGGGTCTCTTTCTTGTTAGGTGCACACATGGGCTAGCGTTGGGCCGTTGGGTTTGAAATTTGATCTGGCACCATACCCAGGATCAATTCACAACCACCAATAGAAAAATGGATGGTGCGACCGCCCAGGATCCAAATCCAATTTAGATTCCGAAAGGCGTGGTCCTCGGCCATACTACAACTAGATCTAAGTTCTCTCGATTAGGTGCTGAGCTGTTACAACAGTTAGGCGTTGTCGCGTTGATTACTTATGCATCATATTCTTTTGAGCTCCCCCAAAAAATATTCTTTTGAGCCTAATTAGGCTTCATATGGGATGGGCCTGGTTGCTATTCTCCTTTCTGATGTTGTTTGGCTCGGTCCAGGCAGTGTGGGCCCAATTACGCTCTCCCGAGTTGGTCTTTGTTAGGCCTTTCATCAGGATGTAAACGGGCTGAACTTTCAGAAACATTCAGCAGGCCTCTCGTCGTCGTCGTCGTCGTCGTCTTCTCCAATCCTCAAAGGGAGAAAGAAAAGAATCACCGGCCACCGGACGCCGCGCTTGCGAGCAGAAAAATGCTCGGCCCCGCCGCCACATCGGCCACGCGTCCACTCTCCAGGGCATGCGCGACGCACAGGCGCGTACTCTATCTACGTGTCACCACTTCCTGTCCACTTACGCGAGTACCACGTGTCCACCTCGATGAGGTACGTGTCGCGCTCTCATTTCTCGCACCGGAGTATAAACGCGCTTCTCCCTTCCCCGGTTTGAGGTCACTCGTGCGCGACACTGCCACTAGCATAACGCTACGAACACACCCGACACCGTTTTCTTTTTTTTGAAGCCGACACCGTTTTCGGTAGAGAAAGAGGCATTGCATTTGCACCCACCCGCCACCACCGACCATCAGCCATGGCGTCGAGGCAGGACAGGCGTGAGGCGAGCGCGGAGGCCCACTCGTGGCGCACGCGGAAGCGGACGCGCGCGCCGCGGCGGACGAGATCGCGCGCGCCCGCGACGACCGCGAGGGCGCCTTCTCCTCCGGCGCGCACGCCACCACCGACTACCACTACCCCCGTGGCGGCGACGGGATCCTGGAGGGCGAGAAGAACTTCATGAGCGCCGTGGGGCGCACCCTCGGGGGCGCGACGGACGCGGCGGCCGACAAGACCTCGCAGACCGCGCGCGCCACGGGGGACACGCTCGGCGCGTACAGAGACTCCACCGTCGACAAGGCGAAGGAGACCAACGACAGCGTGGCGCGGAAGACAAGCGAGACGGCGGAGGCCGCGAGGAACAAGCTGGGAGAGTACAAGGATGCCGCCGTGGTGAAGGCGAGGGAGGCCGCGGACGCGACGAAGAACAAGCTCGGGGAGTACAAGGACGGTGCGGCGGGTAAGGCGCGGGAGGCCGTGGACGCCACCGCGCAGAAAGCCCAGGAGACGAGGGATGCAACAGCGCGGAAGGCCCAGGAGACTAGGGACGTTGCCGCAGACAAGGCGAGGGCTGCCAAGGACGTTACCGCGCAGAAGGCGCAGGAGACGCGGGACGCTGCTGGTGATACGGCGAGGGAGGCCGGGGATAGGTCCAGGGCCACCGCGCAGACCGCCGCCGACAAGGCCAGGGACACGGCTGGAATCCACGACGTCGATAGGTATATATATAGGATCCTCCTTCGGTTTCAAACATCGGTTTCAATAGTTCCTTAGCTTATTGCATTAACCGTTCGTGATCTCATCGGAAGTCATGATGATGCGTGCAGGAGCCAGGGGCCAGGCCTGCTCGGCGCGCTGGGCAACGTGACGGGCGCGATCAAGGACACGCTGACGCTGGGCGGCGGCGGGCTGCAGCAGCATCAGCAGCAGCCGGAGATTCGTCTGGGCGAAGACGACGAGCGCGCCGTGAAGGAGCGCGCGGCGGAGAAGGCCGCGGAGGTGTACTTCGAGGAGAAGGACCGGCTGGCGCGGGAGCGCGCGGCGGAGCGGTTGGACCGGTGCGTGGAGAAGTGCGTCGAGGGGTGCGCCGGCCCGACGTGCTCGCATCGCCACGGCAAGGTGTGAAGACGAGTGCGATGCGGTGGCGCCCGGACCGCCCCCCGCTGCTACGTGCCTCCTCCTCCCATCCGTCGTGCATGGGCGGGTAGAATAGGTAGTGGAGTAATAAGCCGGTAGCTAGGGGTGTGGTAATGGTAGTATCTACAGAGCGTCGTGTTTGGGTTGCGCTCTGCTTAATGCATGCTTTCAAGTTTCTTTCCGGGTTCTAAAATGTTTCTAGCTTTCACTCCTTTTGTACTCTTAAGTTGCTTTAGAGTAAACTGTTATGTTCTTCAGCTCTATTTTTTTAATATAAAATCAGCGGCATCGTTTGCAGTATATGTGAAACTTTGCAAATTTAGAATTAGGCAGTGGAGTGTAAATAAGGCAAACTTAAAGTAATTTTAATAATGAATCATTTTTAATAAAATAAATATTTTTTTCACAATAAAATAATATTTTTTCACAAATTTTTTAATTAGACAAATAATCAAAATGTTTGAAAATCTTCAAAAATCTAAAATGACACTTGTTTGAGAGAGATTTTTTTAAAAAATCTAAAGGATACTTATTTTTTATTATTTCGGGAAGGATGTGCACCACTGTTGGATAGTACTTAGTACTCCCATTGTGTACGTGGCCGCGAGCCCTCCTCCCACACACACACACACATATATATATATATATATATATATATATATATATATATATATATATATATATATATATATATATATATATATATATATATATATATATATATATATATAAAGAGTTGATCTTCTCATTCCATTTTATTATTTTATTTACATTCAACACATTATCAGCACGTTCTCCATCACGAAGGCCAACAGAAAGAAGCAGATAGAACTTCTCCATCGGCAACCATGAAGACGTCATGGATGCTGTCCAGTAGATAAAGTCATCGAAGTTCATGGACACCACCGAAGAGGATTATTCCTCAGTGATGGCCATGGATCCGCACGGAAGCCTTCTTCCCGGCCAACCCCGGCACATAGTCACCATGTATGGCCACCGCGAAGGCGAGGAACTCCAAATCCAATGGGTAACAGTAAACTTCATTATTTTATTGATGGAATTGACCCCTGCCCCATTCAGTCTTCTCCGGTCACAGCAACCAACTGCCGCATGATAGCGTGAGCCCCGGTCGACGCATCCGGTCTGCACTACCGGCAACGCCCGTTCCCGGCCGGCCAGCGCACGGCGGCGCGCTTAGCACAGGCGACTCCCTGGCTCCCGGCGGCCTCACGGAGGCCTCACGGAGCAGCCCACGGCCGGCGCTCCCGGCAGCGACGCAAGCGCCAGGCACGAGCACGGGCGGCAGACGCCTCATCCAGTGCAGCGGTCGGAGCGGCAAGTAGTGGGCCCCGCCCCGCACTGCATGCATCCGACGCGCCCGGCACCCGACAGCGGCGCCAGGCGGCGGGCCCTGTCCCTCCGCGCGCCCGCGCTGGGAGCCGCG
>BCLH01000886.1:7712-58967 GCA_001602315.1 Zoysia pacifica
ATCGAGGTACGCGGCGACCTGGCGGCGGTCGGGGAACACCTCGGCGACGGTGTCCGGCCACGGGAAGTCCGAGTACTGGTACAAGGGCCGCGGCGTCTGCAGAGCCGTGCAGTCCGGGGCGCGCGCCCACACGCCGCCGAGGACGGTGTCCGCCTCGAAGACCGCCGGCCGGAAGCCGCGCTCGAGGAGGTGCTTGCACGCGGCGAGGCCGCTCACGCCGGCGCCGACGACGGCCACGGCGCCCTGTTTCTTCTCCATGCTCCTCGGCGTTTCTCGTGGGGGCTTTGCGGTGGAGCGGATAAGGGAGGAGCTAGTAATGCTTTCGCAGCTGGATCAGAGTGCTGTGGCGAACATGCGAGATGCGTCATTTGTTTGTGTGTGTGACAGGGAATCAGGGATAGGCTTGTGGCGCATGCGGCGGCAATGTCTTTCGCACACCAGTACCCCTCGTACTGCGGCGTTTGGATTGGTACTGGAACTACCATGGAGACGCAGCCGACGAGAGATATTATCGTGATATTTATGCCCGCCTCTGTAGGCTCTGTTCTCTTGCTTGTCCTTCCTGAGGAAGACGTTTGTTTTTACGTGGTACTCCTACATGCAGTAGCTGACATTGACTGGTTCATGAATAACATGGATGACATCCAAACGACGTATTATCCAGGACTTCAATATTACTCACTCCTCTCAAAAACTTTGCATTTGGTTCAGTAATCCATGTGGAGGCATTGAGCTTATACTTATGGATTTACATCGCAACAACTTTGAAGCTTACAGGTTGCATTTTCATGTCAGATTGCCTGCCGCTGATATCCTACGTCCAAAATCCTGAACAAAATGCCTCAGATTGGAGAATCATCAATACTACAAAAGATATTATATTGATCCTAAATCAAATCCAGGGCACAGTGATGCATATTGGTAGAGATAGCAACTTTATGGCTGATGCCTTGTCAAAGAATGCTCTGATTTTTGTTGGCACGGAAAATCCTTTTAATTGTTCAAATTATCGGCACATTGAAGGCTGCCCTTTCAAGGAATTAATGTTGTGTAATTTGCATTCATGGGTCAATTCATGCAAAATTTCTTGCATATAAATGAAAACCAGGCCCTCTCCTGGGTGTATTGACCTTAAAAAAAAATAACTTTGCATTTAGGTTTGGGTCTTACTTCTTGGTTTCGACTTCAAGAATCTCTCTGTACTAGCTAGGTCGACTCAGTTGATTATGAGTTGAAGCTAGGGTTAAAAAAACCGTTGAAAATTGGCTGATTTTCACAGTTTTTGGTGAAACTGATCCGGTCTAGTTTCATTGGACAATTGGTTTTCATTAAAAACCGGATCTAGGTATTAAAGCAAAATGGTAAACTGACCAATTTTTACCAATTTCAAAAGCCTCTGCAGTGCTAGTTTTTAAACCCTAGTTGGAACTGGCTGGCTGAGCCAACCAAGAGTGCTACTTGCTGGGCTAAATCTCAGATAGTAGCCCACGGTCCACCTTATAACTCTGCTGTTGACAGGTTATCACATCAGGAGTGGTTAGTGAAAGGGTAGGTCAAGGTGAGATGAGTGGCAAGAGGTAGTGCTAGAGAGTGGGGAGGGCACGATTGTTAGCCACGATGTGGGAGGTGTCAGTGCTAAGTTGATCTAAGAAAGAAGGTAAGAGCAAGTCTAATTTGATGGATAAAACAATTTGTAATGGTACATATGATTAATTTTCAACGAACCATCTCTCCAACATATTCACCATTTTCCTCTTTATTTTTCCTAGCTCTCCATCATCAAGTCCTCGCCCTCCAAATTTGGAAAGCTCGTGCACTTCGCCATCTCCCCTTCCCACACTCCTCGCCTTCCCATGCTTCATTGCTAGCTTGCCTCTCTTTGCTTTTTTTTTTTTTTTTTGAACTGGGATGAAACTCTTTCCATTATATTCATAACGGAAAAACGAAAGCTAAGGTCCAAAGGCCAAATAATAGTTCACACCACCAAACAACCCAACCAGCGACAGCACTACGGCTGCACCCAACCACCTCAAACCAATCTACAAGTAAACAACAAAAACTAAGTGCTATGTTATTACAGACCAAAAGAACAACCACACAAGCAACTTATGCCAACATGCAGCGCCACAACACACTGAACTTCAGCGCATCATACCGCTGGAGGGCTAAGCTTTACTTCCTCCTCCTGATCCTCAACTTCTGTTGCCTCATCAACGGAAACATGCGAGCGATCTTGGATGAGCCGACCTTGGATGCCAGCAGTCTGGTGTTGGTGATGCTGCCTTCAACGCCTCGAACCAGATCGTCCATGGACAAGTCTTTGAGAAGCCCTACCCAATATTTAAGAAAGGAACAAGCTAAAAAAACAATTTCTTTAGGATCAGAAATAAGCTTCTTGTCAAAGCAAGCTTTGTTTCTATATTTCCATATTGCCCATGTAATAGCCACCAGCCCCGGCACATAAAAAACCATGACCAGCAGGGAGGAATCTGGACATCCAGATATAAAACTGAGGTATAGAATTAGAGATGCAATCAGCACCAAAACACAAACCAACAAAACCTCAAACTGCTTTGACCACAGGACATAGAAAAAAGAGATGATCTCTAGATTCCTCTTGAGTACAGAAACTATAAATATTGATGCCCTGCCAATTTCTAGCTTTCATGTTATCTCTAGTCAGAATGGCATTTTGTTCTAGAAGCCACATAAAGATTTTATTTTTCAAAGGGATAGGGGCTTTCCAAATATGCTTGTTCTTCTTGGAATGAAAACTGGTGAACAGCATCTGATAAAGAGAATTCACAGAGAACTTGCTGTTACTAGTCAAAGCCTATTAACTTTGTCATTACCAGAATTAAAGCAAAACTCCTGAGCTTTCAGAAGGATCTATGTCCATCTTCTATTCTGCTCAGGAGATAACCATCTCCTGAAAGACAGATTCCACTGTCTATTCTTGCAAGTTTGGATTCTAATACCTTTATCATTACAAACATTGTAAAGATCAGGGTGAGAAAGGACTAGTGGCCTCTCATAAAGCCACTTATCCTCCCAAAATCTACCAATACTCCCATCCAGGACTTCCACTTTCCTCTTAAGAAAGTACAAATCTTTAACCTTAATAAGATCATGCCAACAAGGAGAGTCATTAAAATGGTGCTTAAAATTAGCTATAGTGCTCTGCTTAATATATTTCTTCTTAACCAGTGTTTGCCATAAACCATCTTCATTCTCTAGTTTTCACCACCATTTGCACAAAAGACTAATATTTATTTTCTGAAGGTCCTTGATGCCTAGACACCCTTTTTCTTTAGGAACACAAATTTTATCTCATTTTACCAAGTGGTATTTCCTCTTATTATCCCCACCTTGCCAAAAGAATTTTTTTTTTGAATTTGTCCAGATTGTGAATAACAGTCTTAGGGAGTAGAAACATAGACATATGATATAGAGGGGAATTAGACAAACTAGCATTTATTAAAACCAATCTGCCCCCATAAGAAGTAGATCCTCCTTTCTAGGTTTCAAGTTTCTTTTCTATCTTCTGAACCAATGGATCCCAGTCTTTGACATTAAGTCTAGAAGGGCAAACAGGGACTTCCAAATACTTAATAGGGAAAACCCCTATCTGAAAAATAGAAAAGATCAGCATAGTCCCCAGCAATATTGTTATCCCCCCAACCATAACAATTTCACTTTTTTGAAAATTGATCTTAAGCCCAGACATTATTTCAAAGAAATAAAGTAAGAGCTTCATATTATTAGCTTTTTCCAGATCATGCTGTAAGCACAAAATAGTATCATCGGCATATTGTAAAATTGCAACCCCATTGGGGATGAGGTGGGGTACAAGACCAGTAATCAAACCATTTTGTTGGGCCCTATGAATCATCTTGGCCAAACAGTCAGCCGCCAAATTAAAGAGAAAGGGTGATAGTGGATCTCCTTGTGACCCCTTTATAACTAACAAAATAAGGGCCAATCTGATTGTTCAACTTAACAGTGAGAGTGCCATTACACACTACTTGCCTAAGCCAAGAGACCCACAATGGGTTGAAATTCTTAATCCCAATGCATTGAAACAAGAACTCCCAATTGACTTTGTCGCAAGCCTTTTCAAAGTCCAATTTAAGAATTACTCCCACTTGCTTCTTAAATTTGGTTTCATGCAAAATCTCATGTAAAGACATAACACCATCCATAATGTTCCTATTGGGAATAAAAGCATTTTGACATTTGTCAACAAGCTTGTCCATGAAAGGCTCTAACCTCAAAGTAAGAGTTTTAGTGATAAGCTTATAAATTGTGTTCAATAGACAAATAGGTCTAAACTGTTGAATTCTATCAGCATTAGTAGATTTTGGGAGCAGGGTAATAATACCATAATTGAGTCTCTTAACATCAAGTTTATTGTGATAGAAATCATGAAAGAGGAGCATAATATCATTTTTGATAATATCCCATCATTTGTGATAGAAATCAACAAGCAGCCCATCAGGACCGGCTGCTTTATTCTTTTCTATTTCAAAGAGAGCATGTTTAACTTCTTCTTCACTAAAATGCCTATTCAAGATTTCATTATCCAAAGTAGATAATTTTTCATTATTAGACCAGAGATCAAGATCAATAGAGACCAAGTTACCACTAGCCTTACCAAAAAGTTCTTTATAATAAGATGAGGCATGTTGAAGGAGAGCCTCCCATAATAATATTGTCCCCATCCTTACGGCTAGAAATAGTGTTTTTCCTTTCACGCCCATTAGCAGCACGATGAAAATATTCTCTATTATTGTCCCCCTTCAAAAGCCACTGAGATTGAGTTATTTTGAACCAATAGGCTTTCTCATCAGCATTCAATTGAAGAAGAGAGAATAACAATTCACTCTTTCTGTCAAGCTGTGGAATAGAAAGGAGACCTACTTCCTCATGCTCTTTCAAAGTTTTCAGCTCTTGATTATGTTGCCTTTTATTTTTCTTCCTGTCCCCAGCCAAATTACTTCCCCAACCTTTCAGTAAACGTCTAACATTCTTGACCTTATTGAGAAAGACATCAATAGATCTAAACACCCCAGTTCTAATATCCCAACCTTTAGTAACCACATTTCTGAATGCTTCCTGCTGTAACCATAAGTGTTCAAATTTAAACACAAAGGGAGGGGGCTTCTGGGCTCTCCCAGAAGATAACACAATGACATTGTGATTAGAAGCATTTCTAGGAATCTTTTGAGCTATTGCTAAAGGGAATAACCTTTCCCAATCACTATTAATAAGGATTCTATCAAGTTTCTCAAGAGTAGGGGAGGCTTGGTTGTTAGACCAAGTGAAAAGGCCTCCACTAATGTTCACCTCCCTCAAAGCAAAAGTATTAATGATGCTATTAAAAAGATGAGACACAGGTGATAGCACCTAAGGTTTATTCTTTTCTTGAGAGAATCTAAGAATGTTATAGTCCCCTCCCATAACCTGAGGAAGAGAATTAGAATTGCAGCAATAGGCTAAATCAGCAAGGAAAAACATCTTATCCTTCTCTTGTGGTAGACCATAAACATTCACTAAGGACCAAACTTTGTTAGTTTTTTTTTATCTTGTATAATAGTTTCCAGCAGATATTTGCCATAATTCACAAATATCACAGAGTAAGTATCTTTGTGGATCCACTTAGCAAACCTCCAGCTCTACCCCTAGAGGGGACTCAGAACCACTCAAAATTCTCATAAGGATCAAATTTTCTAAAAAAGGAGGTAGACTAATTTTTTTAATGGTCTCTTGAAAACAAACAAAAGAGGGATGGTATTCACTAAACAAATCTTTCAGGTGGGTAGACATCCCTTTTTTCCTACCCCCTACAGTTCCAAAAGATACCTAACATTTTAAATTTTGTTTACCTTTCTTCCTTACCTCCCTCACAGGCCTCTGTGAAACAATGGGAATATTTTTATGTGACCCTGAATTCAGAGGTCTACCTTTCTTTTTTTTCCTTTCCAATCTTGACCTTACAAGATCTAGATCTAGATTTTTTAGGAAAAAAACTACTATAAAGTCATCAGGATCTGAGATCTCTTCAGCATCCATCCATTGAATTAATTTTTAGAGGAAGGCTCAACAGTAGACTGTTGTATTTCTTCTGAGGCAGATACTAGTTTTTTAGCTTGTAAAGCACCTCTAGCATCTTCTAGGTTCCTAATTAGGTTTATAGTTTTGAAGTCATTATCAGAGCAAAGGGCCCCTATAGCAATAGCTTTTTGAATCATCGTACCATCAGACAGAATTGAAAAGAAATTATGTACAGTAACACCATGAATAGAGGTTTTAGGTTGGGGGTACCTTCAAGATTGCGTTTCCTCTATCTCTTTTCAGCAGCTTCCATAAGATTGAGATCACCTTTGAAATACACTTAAATTGACAAGTGGGGCCTTGATTTTTTGGATCTGCAGCCTCCTGATGCCTTGGAACCACTTCCATGTCAAGAGGTTTGACATCACTGGCATTTTCCTCTGAGGAATCACTTTTCAATTCCAAAGCCTTGCTTATGACAGCATGCAACACAATATTCACCAAACTTTCTTCATTGGGTTCTAGTACGATATCATCAGATTGCACCATGCTCTCCTCATTCTGCAAATAACCAATGTTGGCATTCTGCTGTATATCATTCACAGGAACACAACCATAGAATCCTGATCAGCCCCCCTTTCTTGTGTTGGATATTTCACTTCTTCAAGATAGATCAAGATATCCCCCAGCACATCTATGAACACCTCTTGATTCTTTTCTCCTTTGTGCACACTAGGTTCCTTTCCCTCAGGATAGACCAGAATATCCCCCAAAACATCTTTTACAGGTTTTACAACCTCAGGGACAGAAGAATATGGCATCAGCCATGATTGGAACTTCCCTTCCTTGAAAGAGAACCTATTCCCATGTCTTCTAGGAGGGTAATCTATCAATTCATCTTCATCACTAACATCCAGATCTTTCACTGCATCTATTTGTTCACTCTCATCAAGCTCAGGGTTCACCACTTCAGAATGTCCACTTCCAGAAATGCTTCTGATCAAGGGTACTGAAAGGGTAGGTCAAGGTGAGATGGGTGCCAAGAGGTAGTGTTAGAGAGTGGGGAGGGCACGATTGTTAGCCACGACGTGGGAGGTGCCAGTGCTAAGTTGATCTAAGAAAGAAGGTAAGAGCAAGTCTAATTTGATGGATAAAACAATTTGTAATGGTACATATGATTAATTTTCAACGAATCATCTCTCCAACATATTCACCATTTTACTCTTTAATTTTCCTAGCTCTCCATCACGAAGTCCTCGCCCTCCAAATTTGGAGGGCTCCGGCGCTTCGCCATCTCCCCTTCGCACACTCCTCGCCTTCCTATGCTTCATTGCTAGCTTGCCTCTCCTTACTGGCTCACCCTTCTTAGCGTAGCCCACCCCTCGAGCACAAAGACTGATTTTCTAGTATTGTTGCCATAGCTTGGAAATCTTGGGCTCTTGGGTTGTATCTAGCGGATACAGAAAAAAAAGTTGGGGTGGGGGGGGGGGACTGAGGTGGAGGCGAACAAGAGTTGGTGGTGCATGAGCATCAACTCAGGTCAGTATTCGTTGAGTCCCACAACCTCGCGCCACCCGAAACAGAGGAACTCTATAAGAGTAGCAGTTTTAGAAAGTCTGTTATATTGCTCTAGTTTTTCATGCAATGTTTTATCTTAAATAAGAACTAAAATTAAAAAAACTTGAAATTTATTTTAGAGAGGCTCTTGGAGATGCTCAAACATCTCAAGTTGATATATGCATGGTGGAGACAAATAGGCCCTAGCTTTCCATTGAACACACTGCTGGAAATAGGGAAAAACAAAGAAGAAAAACTACTCCGTTTTCAAATTGTTATCACCGGTGACTTATAATATTTTTTCATACAAATAACTTTAATGATAAAATAAATTGTACAAAATGTATGATATTTATTATATTTTTATATAAGATATAATATTAAAAGTTCACCGGTGCACGGAGCAGCATCAAGGCTGTCAAAAAGAGGTAAGGCCCAACAGCTATTAAAACTAAGATGAATGAAAGAAGTGTATCATCCTCTACCCCACAACACCGGACAAAAGATATTAATCGATATAAAAAAAACAAACTAAAACTCGACCTTAGGGGTAAAAACGCCCTTGCAGTATTGTAATAAGAAGAATACCTTCTCACGTAGGTCGAGAAAACTCTCGAATCCCTGCCTCACTCTTACACAACAGCACCGTAACCCGTGTGAGAACGACCAACGACCTGAACCAGTCTTAGATCTGTGCTTTGATGTGAAACAGTCGCTCATCTTGAAATTCTCTCCCACACGGAGTCTGAACTCCGGACCTGAGGAGTGCTTACTGAAGCTCCTCAACCACTGAGACTAAAAGCTGTTTCGCATATTCATCCATCTCACTATTCACAAATACAAACAATATATTTCTATTTGTCCAGATCGTTCAGAGGCAGCGAATAAAAGGCATAAGAGTTTGAAGCATATAATGTTATAACTCATGACAAAATGCATTGATAAGTGTAACTTTCAACAATCAACAAATGAATCTTGGCATTGTCAAGCCTCTAGTCACCATTACAAAAGTATCTTAATCCTTCTAGGTGCAATTTCAACGTCAAGCATCACATTGTTGTGTCAGATTATAACTGCTGACTAAATATGTATAGAATATAGTTGCAAACTGCAAAGGAATGAATATTGCTGATCAAAATGATTAGACATTACTACCTAGCAGTGTTAATGAACGAAAACCAAGTCACACAACTCGGCGCAGCTCTCCTGTTAGGAGTGCAAACTTCCGATGCTGCGACAACACAGAGGGCACAATGGTGTCTCTCATTTTATGGTCAGCTACAGCTTCAAGGAACAATGAGTTCTCATTTGCTCCATTGAGTACTGCTTGGAAGATTTGTAGTGGGTCCCCGTGGCTAACAAAGAGAACCGGTGAGCTGCATGGAATAAAAATAGTACAACCAACGGTTAAGAAACATAAAATAATGAAAAAGCAAGGCCAAAGTAGAAGTGGTGTGTGTTTACTGTCCAGTGTCTACTATAATATTATTAGCTAAGTGATATACTTAGGGCCTCTTTGGTTGGCAGAGTTCCATGCTCAGGCAGAATCAGAAAAGTTATACCACACGCTGTTTTTCAGAAGATTCTGGATTCTAAGAGTTTATCATAGAGAATCACTTTGACACAAAATCACTTCTCATCAGAGAATCACTTCTCATAGAGAATCACTGCTAGAGAATCTCTATCAAAGGGAGCATTAGATCTATAGTTTTAGTGAACTAGTACTGTTAGAATGTAAACATCGGCCTTTTGGACTTCCACCTGGTACTTGCCTAGGCAGCTCCAAAAACATTACTCCCTCCATTTCAGTTTACATGACATCCTAGCCTCACCCAAAAGTTCCAATTTACATGTCGTTCTCCAATAACAACGCAAATGTCAGAAATTTTCCCCTGCTACCCCTAGCGGTCGCCGCACTTCCTGCTGGCCTGCATCTCCCCTTCGATGATTTTTTTCAAGGACAGCAGGTGCAGACAGAGGAGATAGGGGATGGGAGTAAATGCTGGTAGGTCCATCTACTGCTTAGGGGCAGCAGTGCCATTCAGCACCTTGCTTTGGTTTTTGCGTGTGACTTCTGGATGACAAGTAAACTAAAATAGAGTACATTGTTAGTCTCAGTTTCTTGATTTAACTCATTATTGAAACTATGTCCATAAATATATGAATATGGCTCTCTCCAGACTCCAGAGAGTAAAATCCTTAATATTAACATCCAAGCTTGTTATTTTCCTGTAAGGTCAGCCTTTGATGGGCTGTTGATACTGTTGTTACTCAGCTGTTCTTGTTCCATGTGACAGGGCTTCTGGGGACTAATATGCCAAACTACATGGCTTCAGTAATTACAGAGAGAGCAATTCTGATCATATTTTGTTTCCATGAAGAGTTAATATCTGGCCTACGCTGAGTTGAACATCATAATGCATGATAGTTATCTACATTTATTCAAAAGTATTTTCAAAATTATAAGACATGTAACATGATACCACATTCCATATAATCAATAGACCAGAGCACCAAAGTGATCACAGATTTATTCTTAGTTAGCAAAGATCAGAAGCTGTAGAATTATTATTATTATTATTAGCAGGTTTGAAACGCAATTTTAACAGATATAATTGATGACTGAATGTGTTTATAGCATTCATGGTTGCCACTGTTACAACTACAACAACCACCAAAACAACAAAGCCTTTTACAATTGTTCTTTCCAAAATGATATCGGGTACACACTGAAAAATCTGTCACTAATAAAGATTCCATTTTTTTTCTGCATGTATGCACCCATGATTTGATGCAATATCAATATTTAATTGTAGTATGTTGATTCAGGCGTTCACATACCTATCAAACTCCATATCCGTAGAAGACAGCACTTGTGAAAGTCTACTAGCAACATCTATGACACTCTCACCACCTTCTGGAGCAAAATATGGATTTTCTTCGTCTATCGCCCATATCTCTGCATACTATGACACCATGCCAGATTAGAAACTGGCCAGAATGAATGAATGATAATGCATAAGAACACCAACAAAATAGATAGCACACTGTTAATCCCATTAGATCCCAGGATAGCTAGATGGACCAAATACTCGATGTCAATGTGAGAAGATATCAGCTAAAACACCAAATTATCACAAAGGAAACCCAACTCCATTTCTCTCTGACCATTCACGCTGAAGTCTCCAAAATTACTTCCAGGTCAATTATTTTCATCCTAAATCTTAATCAAGGCAGGACATGAGTTCCTTACATTTCACATTCCAGATTCAATTTCAAAGGACTTCAGAAGAAGTAAAGTTGGAATTCCAACATTCTAGACAAGGTCAAAAAAAAAAAATTAAGAACAAAATATCTCAAGAATTTTTCAGGTCTGCAAATTCAAACTGAGGACTGAGAAAAATAGAAATTGGTATGAACAGACTCTTGGATCGGAAAAAGGAAAAACAGGAAATGTTTATGAGAAACTATATTGATAACTTATCAATGAAGTTCAAGCTCATGTTAAAGTTTCTCCAAAAACAACTGATAGTAATATTTAGAGTA
This sequence comes from Zoysia pacifica, assembly GCA_001602315.1. Taxonomy (NCBI): domain Eukaryota; kingdom Viridiplantae; phylum Streptophyta; class Magnoliopsida; order Poales; family Poaceae; genus Zoysia; species Zoysia pacifica. Next base: position 18,870 of record BCLH01000886.1, read on the forward strand.
TTATCCTTTTTTTTCCTTTTTTCTTTCAATCATTCCAAAGCAAGTCTTCTAGGAAAATGAAAGAAACCTTGTAAAAGTTGATGAGTTGTTATTCATAGATTGGTCTAAAATTAAGTAAATTTAAGAAACTACAACTCCTCGCGTCAGAGTAACACAAACCTAGAACTTAAGTTCAATTTCAGAAACTGTGATCACAAACATATGCAACACGATTTTACATATTTATTGCAAGGCATGTACCCTGTCAAAAACAAAACTACGACTCCTTGACCTGGCCCAACCATTAGCCACACAAGCACCTATTTTTTTTCCCCCATTTGCTGAAATGAATGGTTAGAGGGTGAGACCAGGGCCAAAAGTGGTAATTTGATGTTTTAGGAGTACTAGTTATAGTTTCCTGATGATGAAACCGAAAGTTGTATATTCATTTTATTACAGTGAAAAGGCCATAGTTTCCTGAAATTTACTTTCAGTTTTAAAATAGGCCCATCGATGCTATTATGACCATGTATTTCTTATCATTCTATTTGTTGGGACATGAATATGTTGGCAAAATAACACATTGCTCATCATTCCCCAGCCATATCTTTTATAGTATACTTAATAGTACCGTTTACTCACTTTCGACTGATATGGTCCACAGTAGCTCTCCCAAGTGAAAGTAACTCATATAGTGGTCCAAAAAAACAGTAGAAAAGAAATTCAACTCGTGTGAAAGTAACACATATGATGGTCTAGAGTACAGTAGCACTCTTGTGTGCAAGTAACTCATATGACGATCTAAAAAATCTAGTAAAAAGGAGACTCACCTTCTCGTGTGAAAGTAACTCATATGATGGTCCAAAGTATCGCTCTCGAAGTCCCTCAATTGCCTGCAAAGAACCATGTCACGAGGCAATCAGACGACAAGAATAACAGGACATCTGATTTGAGAACCTTCGGCAGGTTTGGAAGTCTGAAGAAATATGAAAAAATGGGATTTATAAACCTGCTCATATAACCCATAACACTGAGCAAATGGATGCATTCTCGTATGTGTATGTAAAATATAAGTCAGATCAACAAAAAGTTAAACAGAGAAAACATCCTTGAAAGAGCTTGGTAACCAGAGATGGTAGACTTAAATAGAAATGCAAAAATGAAGCAGTTATCAACTGAGTCTAAGATCAACTTAATTGTTCATATCTACCATTCCACATGTATTATCCTTTCACAATTCCAGGTGACAATAACCTTGTTCTGCCAAACGAACATCAGGTACTACTTACTATGGCTTCTCTGAAAATTGCACAGAGAAAAGAGGACACACGAAACCAGAAAAACAAAATTCACCATAAGTTTCTTTTATGTTCAATGTTTTACAATATGAGTTAGTAGAGCTTAATATTCTTAATTAGTTAATTTTGTTAAACATTTTGTCAGTAAGCGCATGGGAGAGTAAGTAATTGAGCTTCACAATTACTCGCTCATGCCTGACAGAATCCAAGCTTACTCCATACCTATATGAATCATGCCTCCGTTGGCGTCCACAGTAATTCATAAAAAGGGTTCGAAACCCAAAAATTCTAAAGCATTGTTGTTGCACATCCGATTCTTACGTTCTGATACACATCGTTAGCCAGCCAGGACAGATTAAGAATCTTTTTCATGCATTAGCACTGGCATATTTGTACAACTGGGATGAAGAGACTCACTTTGCAGCTTGGAGCCTCAAAGGGGATGCCGAGCACACCCGCAACCGCTCTGGCAGTCTCCGTGGTTCGCGAGAACGGCGAATATCTGATCTTGACAGAATCCACCGGCACATCTATCTCCTCAAGTTCCTGCACACGCAAAATCAGTTTCTCACCACTGCGTACACTATTCCGAGCATGTAATCCATGGCAGGCAATGCACCCAGTCCGGTAGGTACCTTCCGAAGCAGTTCGCCGGCGGCGCGCGCCTGCTCGACGCCCAGCGGGGCCAGCCCGAACTCCGGCTTCGTGCCGTTCTCCTACCGGAGGAAGAAGCGTGCGCAGAGAAATATGGCATCAGTTGGATCCTTCGACTGGATTCGCGGTTACTCTTGGGTACAGGAAACTGGAAGACGACCGCATCCGAGGCGGGTGGATTTCGTACCAGGGAGGAGACGATGAGGCCGCGCTCGTTGGGGATACTGCGGCCGTGGCGGAGGATCCAGTACCGGTTCCGGAAGATGGACGGCGCCGCCGGAGACGGCAAGCTGCTGCTCGAGTCCTCCATCGATTGTGTCTCGGCTCCTCTCCCCTTCTGCTTCTCAGCTTCTGGGTAGAACTCTCTCTTTTTTTTCTACAGTATCATGTGATACACCCTCGGCCCAAAATTAGTTGTCTCAAATTAATGGTCATCTTAGAGTATTCAAATTTTCCCAGTTTACTTGTTTGTTTTCGTTACACTTTTCTCTGTTTCTAATACATTTTTATTTCTATCTTTCCACCTAAAACATTGCATATATAACATCAAGGTTTAGGAAAATATTTTGGTTAGAATGTATAAAGGTTTTTTAACATACTAAATATTTGAGTTTTAAAAACCATGGCATTAGCGAAAGTGCATTTTAGAGCGAAAAAAAACTCAAAACCTCTTTTTGGTAAACCATAATTAATGTCTCAAAAGATCATGATTTCTTAATAATTTGATATTGAAAACTATAATATCCAAATAGAGCCTAAAAGTCTACTAATTTATGGTACCTTGCTTTACGGATAAAAGGCAGCAAGTGCCCAGCTTATATTGAACGCAAAACGAGTTCAGAAAAACAAAGACCAGTATAGAGTCTACAAACTAAAGAGTTGCAAAACAGAACAAAGTAACAGAACCAAAATATGCCAAATGACTACTAGATAAAATTCATAACTCCATTACATTAGACACCTAGGACGTCTGAGAGATAAAATAATAGTTTGTGGATGGAATCTATTGCAAAACTGTCTCCACCTTCACTTTTTCACCACGCTTTATTACAACCTCAATAGGTTTGTTACGAAAACAGGATTGCATCGGCATTCAGTTTTTCCTGTCCCATACTCCCATAGAGCCCAACAGGTGAAACCTACAAATACGAACAAGAACAAGCGGTTTGAGGCCTAATTGTGAGCGCAACTGGGTGTTATTCAGATTTTTCATAGAAAATGGACGGTTCCTCCATCCAAAGAACTCCTAAAGGAGGCACCAGCAAAAGTTCGCAATTGGGCAACAACCATCCAAAGAACTCCTGGAGGAGGCACGAGCAAAAGTTCTTAATTGGGCAACAAAAAAAGGACATGTTTTATACCTTCTACATCACCACATAAACTGCATAGTGTGCTGCCCTTCCAACCACGCTCACAAAGTTGTATCTTGGTTTGAAATTTATTACGAAACGCTTGCCATAAGAAGATGCCAACTTTGAGAGGAACCTTGCAGTTCCAGATTTCCTCACACACCACTATTGGGCAATAGACTATAAAGAGAATCGGTTGAAAACTTTCGATGCTTAGTAAGAGCCCATTCAATACTATCATGTTATCATGGTAAAAATTTATGGAATGTGTGTGATAGCTTCATGACATTTAAAGTCTCCTAAAAGATATACATTAATTTTGATGATTGAGTGAACATCGTAGGTAACTCATATGGTTGTAAGTTCCATCCCACACTTTCTACATCAATACGTGAGTTTTCTCGATGGATGATAAAGATGATCCAAAAAGAGCAGCATCGGGTGAAGATAGAACAAGATTAAGAACTAGCTAGAGTTCATAGGATTGCCGGTACTATTAAGAGAGTAAAGTTATTTTCTCTCAGTCATAAAGTGTTAGGAGGTATTGAATACTCTTAATAACCTTAGAAAGCATTTAAGATAGCGGAGGAAGCAAGTTGAAGTCGACGACTCAAATTTCGGCTTCAGAAGCAGTCACTGAACAGTTCGATGAGTCAAAAAATCAGAGTCCAGAGATGATGCGTTATGGAGCTAGCTGTAGAGAGTCACCAGATAGTCTGGTGAGGACAACAAACAGATAGTCTGATGTCCACAGAGATGAAGTCCAGAAAAAATATTTCTAGGAATTGAAAAGAGAGTCACTAGATTGTCTGGTGCCACAGAGGTTGTTTTTTAGTCTGTAGAAAGATGGAGTCGTCGAACAGTCCAGTGGTATATCAGACAGTCTGGTGTGAAGAGTCATCGGATAGTCCGGTGACTGGTAAAAGCAGACAACTTTATGACATCATGTTCCAATGGTTGTCTATAGGTTGATAGCCTATATAAATCATGGAGAGGAACATTGAAGAGTGTGCCTAAGGTATGAATTGCTAGAACAAACTTGTGAGAGGACAAGGGACACCAAGGAGAGAGCATAACTCTGGATTGGAGATCTTTGTTATAGTAGGAGATTAATTAGGTGCATTCATACACTTCTAGATTTTGTGAGGCTTTGAGAGGACTGATCTTGTCCTAATACTCTTAGTTTGGCAGCCTAAATCATTTAGGAGTCGGTGATCAAGCTTATAAGAAAATTGTGAAAGATGTCGCTAAGTTTGTGATTGATTTCGAGTCCTCTGCGTGAAAGGCACATCAAGAGAGAGCGCTCGGGCCTTGAAGGCTTACTGCTGCAAGTGGGTATTGTGTGCTATAGTAGGGACGCTAGTGACTTCACTCCGAGAATGAAGCTTACCCTAGAGAGCATCGTTTAAGAATGGCGGGAGAGTCCAAATCTTCGACAGGAGTGGTCCAACAAGAATTAGGTGAAGGCAACAACCTTTTAAGAACTCGAGAAAAATTGTTGAGCATTCTCTTCGCTCTACTCTTTATTTTTCACATTTACTTATTCTTAAGTAGTGTGATAGGTTGTTCTTGCGATTCCTCTTAGTGGCTACAGTGCTAGTGTCACTTGTTTACCTTTGATCACTAGCATATCATTTGTCAAAGACCTTTTTCATGTCGGCAAAGTATTATAAAAGGTCTTCAAAAGTAACGGTCCTTCTTGAAGCATGCCAAGTACTCTTGCAGCTCTCGCTTTTTCTGCGCCTTGCGTGCCTCCTCGGAGGCCTTCCGACGCTCTAGGAATGCATTGCGCGCCTTCTCGGGCAACTCCTCTAAAGACGGCATGACAATGTTCGTCGTTGAGATCTCAGAGGTCATGGTGGAAAGCGACGATTCGGTTTGTGCAACTAGAATCACTCATTCCCCAGTGGAGTAGCCAAAAAGTGTGTTGATGCCAAAATGGATCTCGGGCCAACACACTACTCGCACGTCCGTGTGCGGGAACGCCGACGCTTATTCAATGCTAGATTTGGACAGCACCTAGACAACCTCGCCTCGGAAGGGACCCCGTCAGAGGAGGATCGTCTTAGGGGTGATCCAGGCTTGGTCAGGCCAGTCGGATCGCCTTCAAACATCGTCGGGACGAAGGAAGAACAACAAACAAGATCGAGTGAGGGGATTAGGGTTTGCAGAGACAAAAATGTAAAGGCAAATGTTCGATTGGAATACCCCTCAACTGGCTATGAGCCTCTGTTTTATAGAGGTGGGATGGTCTTACCATGTAGAGCAATGAATCCTTTTAATTAGAAAACAAATTGGAATTGATCTGCTAAAAACCTTTCTAAATCGACACCACCGGAGTGTCCAGTAAAGTGCTTGATACTTCGTGGACCGGAATCTCTAGTGTCACACCACAGGGTCCGTCGTGCAAATCACCATAACCCAAAAGAGCTTGCCGAACAGTCTGGTATTATGCCGGACACTCCGATGGGCTGAATGCCCAAACCCAAGAGGGATTACCAGACAGTCCGACATGGTACCCGACACTCCGGTGGGCTAAGTGCCCCAACCAGAGAAGGCTTAACGGACAGTCCAACATATTGCCAAACACTCGGGTGGGCTAAGTGCTCAAACCCAAGAGGGCTTGCCGGATCCTCTGGCAATGTGCCGGACACTTCGGTGGCTCGACGATTTTTGGGTGTCAACAGTGGGTTAGTGCTACCGCCTATAAGAGCCATATAGCGTGCGTTTGTAAAATGAGCCAAGAGACAAAGAGTGAGTTCCGGTGTGTGTTGCCACTGGGGTGTTGGTTACCCTGTTGGTGTGGGTCACCACAAAAGGTCTCCTCTTGTATTTCATTGTGTACCGAGTTCAAAGAATAATAGAGAAGCCAAGATACAGGAGCGAGAGGCTCCTCGGTGTTCATTGCCGTAAAAAGTATCTGTGTTCCTATGTTATTTTGATCGTTCGTTGATCTTTGGTTCCAACAGAAGCATGTTTCCTTCAAAAGCATACATCATAAAAACAAAAACTTGTTGGGAGCTACAAAGAGTACTGGCACGTAACCATACCGGACCTTGGCGCACAGCCAACACATTCCAAAACACAGGTAGCTGCACCCACTCCTTCCAACAAGGATAATAAAGAGTCTATGTGAGCCTAAGCTATAGCATATCAATACCATGACAACTGCCATTTTAGATGGATTCGCCTCATTTTTAGTTCTCCCCCTTTTCTTCTCCGCAATCTATCACCGTGTGCCGCCGTTGATTCCCCTAGAATCTGATGGCCACTGGCCTTATGCGGAACCCCTGCAGCACTGCAACTCCTCACTAAAGCCTATCGAGCATGCCACATTGCAGCCGTGCGCCTTGTTTGGTAGTTCAGCGCGCCACCGCCGACCGCCACATGGCTCACCGTGCGGGCCTTTGTGGCAGCATCTTTGACCAAGAGGAGGGCACCGCAATGCTCCTTGCGTCCGTGCGCTGCTCCTCGCCGAAGGAGGGACCTCCTCATCGCGCACCGTCACCTCTGCACCGATGCCGCCTACCCGCGCATAGGGCTGAAAGCGGTACGGATATTTCCCGTTCCGTCTGTGCTTCGTTTACCATATTTCCCGTTTCATTTTTTAATCTGCAGAATAAAATGGAAATGGATGTAAACAGGAAAGAAAAAAAATGAAAACGATAACAGTCTGTTTTTATGGACTTCCATTTTAATCCAGAAATTTCCGTTTTTTCCTTATCCGGAAATCAGCCCACCTCAGCGACTAGGCCCAGCCCACTAGAACATCACCATATATAAAAGAGCCCCCAACCAGCCGGCAAACCCTAGCTGCCCAACACGAGTGCCAGCCTTGGACCCCCGGCGCTGGTGGCGCGGTGCCCCTCCTCCTAGACGGCGGCGCAACATCCCCCTACTCGACGGCGGCGCGGCGTCCTCCTACTAGACGGCGTTGCAGTGCCCACCCACCACGCTCTGGCCCCGCGCGCGTCCAAGTTCAACCTTTGACTCGCTAGTGGCGAAGATGCAGTGCTCTTCGACTATGAGCTCCAACTCACCTCCGTCACAGACCTGGCCTCCCTCGGCGACGCATCAGCCTCGCTCCCCTGCTACGAGGCCGAGGAGTTGGAAGTGGACATGCGGTGGCATCGAGCACTAGCAGAATGAGTAAACAAAGATAAGATAAATTAATTCAACGAGATCATCCATAAAACTTACCGAACATGTCAAGACGGAATGAGACTATCAAGATTCTAAGAACTAAAACAGCAGCGGGAACAACAAGCGAAGCAATCACCAAGACGAACCTCTTCCTCCAGGCAACTCGAGTGCAGGAGCGAACCTCAAACCACAGCCGAAATGCAGACAAGAACAAACTTCTAACTGGCCTCTAAAAAAGAACGGCGTGAAAAGCCGTGAGTACGTGAATACTCAGCAAACCGCGCACTACCTATCAATAATGTATGCATGTAAGGGTAGTTTCAAGGATATGAAAGCTAGCTCAAGTGCTAAATGCAAGTTTAAAACATTTTACTTTTAAGATGCAAGAAGTTTTATTTTAAAACGGTCCAATTTTATTATCTTACCCCGTAAGGATCTCTGTTATCCTAAACGAGGGTTCATTTTAAATGCCGATGTAATCTCCACACCCGCCACAGCTCAAAGGCCGTAGTCCAAAACATTTGAAAACAAAAGGTAGAGAGAAGAAACCAACACTAATCATCGTGGAAGCTCTCACGTGGTGTCCCTACACAGGATGTGGCAATGCGCATTGACTTTAACTCTGCAGAGTGTATGCACCTGGACCTACGAGAAGTGGCACCATAGCAAAGACCGCTGCCGCAGCCCTCGATATAGTGACCACATAAGACCCATCCACAAGTTTTAACTAGCGTTACCTGTCCTTCAAGATAGGGATCCCAGTCGCCTACGCTGCCGGGTCCTAGAACTGTGAGGAGCCTACCACTGATCAGGTGAGGTATCTCAATCTCATGTGAAAAGTCATAGCTCTACACCACACTAACACATCACCGCCAACCCACGGGTAAACTACCAGTCTCAGCAAGCTTCAAGATCAAACATCTACCCAGGGTAACGTGGTGTGCATGATAAAGCACTAGAGACATGTGACACGACGACCCGGTTCTTATATGCCAGGGCAGGCACTCTCCATCCTCTACGCCAACAACCAACAAACCTCTCAGAAGATCCAAGCTCGAAACCTCTCATGTATGTACTCACAACAAGTAAGCTCACAGGGACTTCCCAAGAGTCCTCTAGCATCTCATACTATTGCCTGCCCCAACTAAATAGTTTGTATAGAGTTATTTGCAAAACACACACATTTAAAGCACAGTTCGTAAACATTTTACACAAATTCATTTTATGGTGAGATAAGTGTGACAAGGATAAAATAAGAATGCAACTAAGCATGACTAAGCATAAAAGTAAAATAATAGTACTAAAGCAGTTCTAGGGCTCATAATATATCGAACGATAAATAGGCACGGCTCGGAAATGTTGATAGCATATTTTAAAAACAGTTTGCATGCAAATTATGGTTTCAAACAAAACATGCAGTTTAAAAACTAGGACCAAAATTGGTCAAGGAGCGCGGCTTGCCTTTTGAGTCGAGATCCCATCTGAGATCTAGGTCCTCGTGTAGAACGGTCTTCAAGAACTCAGCAACAGCACCAGTTGGACAAACAGCACGAAAAACGGATGAGGAACTAAAAAGGACGACAAAACAACTAGAACAGACCCTACGAACGGACACACAGAACAGACACAAACTGGCTCCAGGACACAGTCTCACGATCGTGTCCAAGAGGAAGAGGCACGGACTGGGTCAAACGCGTGAGATTCGAGGTCCGAACAAGGTAAACGGCACATGTCCAGGGCTCTAGTTACATGTTGGCTTGAACAAGAAAGAACTGAGGCACGGTCACAGTCACAGCCATGTAACCATAAGCTGGGTCACAGCCAAACTGTGGACGCGTGTCCAAGGGCTTGGACACAGTGCTTGCCGCGTGACCCACGGGATGGTCACCGGCTGCATGACTAGAGAACGAACTGGGGTGACACGATCACGGCCACGTGACCTAGGGCTGGGTCACAACCGGACCTCATGCGCGTGTCTGAAGGCTTGGACACGTCGCTTGTTGCGTGACCCGCAGCACGGTCACAGCCCGCCCGCCAGCCCACGAAACAGAGCTCAGACACGGACGAACCTGTGTGACCATGACCTAAAACTAGACCGATTGCTGCGGCACCAACCAAATACCCACAGATCACTCGACACAACAGAACTGCGGTCGGGACAAAGTCGAACTCGGGTGTCCCAGACCCAAATCTAGCTCGATCACGGCAGGACACAGATCAGCTGGCATAACACGGTTTGGGGCCTGGACACAGCCGACCTAGTGTGTCCCTGCCCCAAAACTGAATTGGATTCCACAACTCAACAGATCGGTCCACAAGAGACGATCTGGAGCTTGGACACGACTGATTCAGCGTGTCTTTGCCCTGAAACCGAACTAGACACTGCACGAGCTACGAATCGGCCTAACCAACAAAAAAGGAAACCAAGAGACAGAAATGCTCACCAAAACTTGAGCCAAGGTGGAAGCATAGCTGCAGAGATGAAGACCGAAAGTGAAGACGCACTAGAACTCGGGATGGCGGAACAACCGCGAACTTGGGTTCGGTCACAACTGACTCCGCTTGATCTTGGCCTAGAGTTGGAACGACCCCTGCACATAACGGAAAACTTAGACTTCAGTACCAACTCGTAGCCACGAGTTGCGAACTTAGCTAAGTGACCGAAAAAGTACAGAGACAAGAGAACTGAGCTCACCACGGGTTGGTTCAATGAAGAGCCGACGACGTCGAGGGCATGGGAAACACTCCGACGAAACGATCGGTGAGTTGAACCCAGGAACGACAGCGCAACTGGTTGAACCTGCACTCGAAGTGGTGGCTCAAAGCAAAACCGACCAATGAAGAAGACGGAGAAGTCAACACTCACAGATTGAAATGAAAAGAGAAACTGAATAGAGAAACAGAGACGCTCAACGAGACTTGAGCAAGGCCAAAGAGAAGCTGCGGAAACACAAGCCGAGGTGAAGATGGTGTTATTCAGATCTTGGGCACCAGACACGAAGATCGGCGGTGATCCACTGATCTGAGAACAAACACGAACCTGACTTTATTCCCAACACAGCAGGCTAATAGGACACGGAAAATGAAGACGAAACACGGTCCCACCAAGGAAACGGCAGTGGTGTGACAACGACGACGATGGCAGCTCCACCTCGATGGTTTCACCACCTGCCTCCGACGACAGCCTTCAGCTGTGTGGTGGCTTGGCAACCAAGACGTGTTCACGCTCCGATGATTTGGTCCTCCTAGCACAGATAGAGTTAAAAGCTTAACCAACGGAAACGGTAAACAAGAAAATGACAAGAATGAAGGAAGCTCACCGGAAACGGCAAGGCAACTAGGGAAGACCAGCTTCGAGGTGGGCACCAACACCTCATAAGGTGTTCCAGCCACAACCTAAGTGCTTGCCCCCTACTGCTTCGAAGCTCCGACATCACTGAAATGATCACCAACTGCCCCAACAAACACGGCAACAAGGAGCAGTCAACACACAACGGAACACCAACAAACCTGAGAATGAGCATACAAGGGGTAAACAGGTTCTCACTAAGAAACAGAGTCGGCACAGATCAAACAAGAATGAAAATGACGCAACAAGTCGCGGAACGGAGCAGGGTCGACGTGGAGGTCGACAACAGACAGACAGGGCGACTGTTGGTTCGACGAACTGGAAGGCTCCCCTCCACGACGTCTTCACCCTGCACAGACGCGACAGTCAAGGCATCGATGCTCAGCACAGAAAAGCAGCCACAAGAACAAGGATTCTCACCAAACGATCAACGAGGACGAGCGATCCGAGATGAGGACGAGCTGGCTCGGACAGAGACGACAATGAGGTATCAGCACGGCGAGGAAACCGGGCGGCGCCAGAGAGGCCCGAAGCGAAGATGAACGGCACGATGAGAACAGCGCACAGGGTCGACGAGCAGGACGAGGCTGGGCGATCCGAAGGCGAGGACGGCGAGGTCGGGGACAAGGACTGGGGCGAGGTCGACGACGGGGCAGCACGGCTCCTGCGAGATGGGGACCGACCGACGACGAGCAGGGACGCCGCGCGCGGCCCGGCTCCGCGCGAGGGCAACGAGGCGCAACCTGAGACGAGCGGTGCAGAGAACGACGGTCGGGGCTCGATGAGGGTCGAAGACGGACCGAGGACAAAGACGAGAGAAGGTCGCCACTGCGAGCATAAAATATGCATATACTAAATCTTTTGTGTAGTGTTAGGGCTTGCTAAGTACTTTATGTGCTCACTCGTTTGCATTTGTGTTTTAAGTCAAAAGAAGCAACGTTCAAGACGATGATGTGATGGGTTTTCGTTCTACACCCAAGACTGCTTGTGGCTTTGAGTCTTTGATTTCGTTGTCTGCTTCACCTTTAACTGGTTGCAGCTAAAGGTCTATTATCAGGCATACTCCCTCCGTCCCAAAATAAGTGTCGTTTTAAATTTTCAAACTTCTTTCTTTGACCATTTGTCTTATTTAAAAAAAATTAAAAAATATTTATTTTATTGTGAACCGATTCATTATTAGAAGTAATTTAAGCTTGACTTGTTCATTTTTGTATTTTCAAAAAAAATTTGAATAAGATGAATGGTCAAACATCGATTTCAAAAAGTCAAAAATGATACTTATTTTAGGACGGAGGAAGTATTACTTCCAAAGTATGCTTTTGATAATCATTATGTTAAAATTGTGCGTATCAGCTACTGATCTAGAGATTGATACACGAGGCACATTGCATCCAAGAAATAAATAGGATGTGACACAAGGAAATGTGGATTACTGCAATTATATTTAAAATGTATGGTACCCTTTTGATGATAGCTTATCCATAAGGCAAAGTTGGATGCCCTACCATCCTTTATGTGTTAGAAAATATAATAGCTGTCGACAAAGGTTGACCAAACAGTGACCCTTTATATATCTGGAAATATAATAATTATTGTTAAAGATTTTGCCGACTGTTTCTATCACGATTGTTTATAGTGTTGGGGTAACTTTTACCAACAAGTTACGTGCCGTTAAGGTGCAGTCGGCAAAACCTTTGCCAATAGTTTACCTGCTGGTGAAAGCGTTCTTTGCCGACTATAAAAAGTATTAGTAAAATATGGAAATGGTATAGTGTACTCTGACCATCGTACTAATCAGATCAGTACTAATCATCTTGATCTGCTGCCAACCAGATGGAATATAAAAGCCAATAACCTTGCGAATGTTGCTCTCGAGATACAGAGGCTAAGCAACTTCATATTTATTACTCTCTCCTTTGGAAACTTGTATCGGAAGTGCACTTATAATTAGATGACAACAACAACAATAATTTGTTGGATCAAGGAACAAGAAAGTGGATGTGTACCTAGTGTAGTTCTGTCACACTCCAAAATTTACCCTAAATTAAAATTCAAAAATTTAAATTGTCTCTAACAAAATGCTAACATTTTTTTTTTCTTTCTCTCCTTTTTCAAAAGGCAAAAACTTTATTTGAATAGTATAAATTGGAAATTTCATAAAATATTAAAATTTGACCGTGTGACAAGTGATTGCCTTTTTCTTTTATTTCCTTCTTATCGTTTATTTTCTTTTGTTCTACCGGAATTCTAAATTCATCCCATTTTCTTGAATTCTAAATCCGTTCAATTCTTTTGAATCATATTTGACCTCGATCAAATATATCTCTATTAAACAGCTATCTGCTCTCTAAATTTTTAGAACAAAATCGAAGTCGAATTTGAAGATGAGCCCAAAACAAAAGTCGTCCGTCCTAAAATACTCTACCTCTCCACAAAATTTCAAACCCATCCGAGCAACGGAAGTTAGATTTTCGAAGAAAAACAGATAATTTTAGATAAATAATCCGTACTTCCGATAGACAACATTTCTTAACGATTATCCACTTTCAAAATTCCGTAATTTCCTGATTTCTTTGAAAAACTCATCCTGGACAATTTATATTGTAGAACACTTCCTATAGATCAAACCTACAAAATCCCAACCTAATCCGAGTTCGTTTGTTCTTCCCTTTTCTATCCCCAAAATGTTTAAGGGATAACCAGACTGACCTCATATTGTAGGTGGATCCCACTCGTCATCCTCATTCTTCAATCCTCTTCTCTCCGACAAGGCATCGTGCGTGCGCCGCTCGACCAGACCCGCCAGCGCCGCCGCCGTTTCCGAGCGCCCCCGGCAGCCGGTCGTGCGTGCCGCCCTCCACTGCTGCAGAACAGTGCGCCGCCCGGTCCCCCACTCCTCCTCCAGCTATAAAAGCCTCCCAGCAGCCTCCTCTGCTCCTGCGCGCGCCGCTCCTGTGTCCGCCCCACACGATCATTGCCGCTCCTTGACCGACCAGAGAACGTGCGCCTTAATATCGATCTTATCCTCGCCACCACTCTGCCCCGCCTATAAATGGAGCCCCCGATTCAACACTTGTCCTGTCTCTGTTTTGCCCTGCGCCTCCATCGCAGCACATGCACCGGTGCCATACACCACCCTTGACCACCGCCGGGACTAGCCGTCGCGCCAATGTTCAACTGACCTTGTGGCTTAGCTCACCTCACCACCCTGCCTCATCTATGCCCGGAACCCGAGCCACCTCCGCCTCCCCAACGCCCAGCGACACGCGCCTCCACCGCACACCGCGTGTTTCCATCGCCAGAGCTCGACATCCCCTCCCCGGCCTCTCCGAGCTCACCAGCAGACTCCCAGCGTCACCCTCTTCCTCCTCCGCCGAAAACCAGAGCCGCCCCGCTGCTCCCGCGGCCCGGCGCCGTGAACCGCCTCCTCTCCATCACCGGCGCAGCGCCGCCCTTCTCCGGCCTCGCTGTGGGCGCCAGCAGGTTCCCCACGTCGCCCTCTCCCTCCCCCGCCAGGAGCCAAGCCCCCTCGGCCGGCGCAGCAGCCTCCTCCATGGCCGAGGTCCACGAAGCAGCCGCACGGTAAAACCCTACTTTTTACCGAAAACCCCTCCAAGCTCCTCCATATAAGATTGTGGTCTGGTATCATGGCAAAACTCCCAAAATTTTTGTATTATTAACAAACCAGTCCCAACCTTTAGCAGCAAGACCATTGTACTCTCCCAAAATTACTTATAGATCCCTCACAACTTTTCCATAATTACCCCAATGTCCTTCGAATCACTCAGGTTTTCTCTGATTTTGATTTTATTAGTTTTATTTATTTGATTTTATTTCCTCATTGATTTGTATTATTTCTTATTATGGTGTTTTATTGCGTAAAACATTTAAGCATATAACCATGGTGCAAATAGGGTACATTTCGTTACATCTTTGCAATGCATTAGCACACATGCACCTGCTAGCTCTCTGTAATTTAATTTAAAGTTAGAATCATATAGTTAGTAGTTAATTAAATACTAGTGGATAGATAATATAAAGGTAGGTAAATATTAAATAGCACATAAGCACTTTATATACAACAGTATTTGTGCTGCACATATATGTATTTAGTAGGATAATTATAAAGATATAGATCAAGTAGTTAATTGCTAATTGCTAATATCACGTGCAATTAGATAGTCAAATAATTATTAAAAGGCACACTGATGCTTCTCGTCCTAAATTAGCATACGCTAGTACATGCCACTTGTCAACTTTAATATAGTAATTTAAGTATGTAGATTAAATTGAGTAGATAATTATTGGTCACTTGTTAATCACTAGGGTCACCAACATATTAGGAAGTAAATATTAAATAGTTCGCATCCGCATGTCACCTCGCGTTAGCATGCATTGATAGGAGTTTTATCAATTAGTCAGAATAGTCTAGTTATGAAAGTAAAGTAAGTAATCCCTAACCGCAGTAGATTTCATGCACACTAGACTACAATAGTGCAGGTGCCGCCAGTCGGTCCTCCTAGTTTAATTATAGGGATAAAATATGGTATTTATCGCATATTAGATTTAAACGTAAAATCATATCATACTTAGGTGCATTTTCATTATGCACTCCACATATATTATAACACGGGCATCCACACATTATGAGATAAAGTAATTAACCTTTAGTCATAATAGATTAAAACCATACTTATTATAAGAAGATAGTGGATAGTGCATATAAGTCTATTACCTTGCATTCATATGCACTAGGACAGATGCCACACATTATCTTTGGTAATTTATTTATAAGGTAAAACTAAATAATTTGTTGCTAAACACTAATCATCGCACACCTGTAGAAAATTGAGTAATCAATAAATAACACACTTACACACTTTACCATGCATCAATACCTGTGCCACACATGGGATTTATTAGCTTAAACTTGAATTCAAGAATTCAGTAGGAAGCAACTACATATTAGAAAATTAAGTAAATGATCTCTAGTCACTGCACATTCAGCCATTTAGTTATAAACAAAATGAGGGTATTTTAGAATACATCTAATTAAATGTATGGTATAAAATAAGCTTTGCACATAAAACGACACATCACACACTTGTTATATCAACGAAACATGCCATATACTAGCTTGCACTTACATAAACACATTGGCACTATAGATGCTTGATAGTACATGCATCCATATGACCCACTATCTCAATCACATGAATATGGTTTAGAGTGAACCTAGTAATTTATAGCTAAACTATAGTAAATATCGCTAAGTCGCGATTATGCATATTATGACACATAGAACTACTAGTATTATATTAAGCAAACTATAATCTAAGCCCATACCCATGCGAAGGCCTTAGTATAATTGACAATACAAGACCACCCATAACTACCCATGTAACCACACAAGCACTTAGAATAAGATTTATGGATCAATAATTATTCTAATAGTTAACTTATAATAAATAATACTAAGGTGCACGTAAAATAATGAACCTGCATTAAGATAGTCATAGCATCATGCATGATGTGCCTTTTGGTTTGCTCGTGGAGTTTATACTGTTCTTTTTGAAATTTAATTGGATCTTATCGATTTTTCTTGAGCTTTGTTTCTTTTACGGTAGTTTTATTAGGCATATTCTATCGTGTAGATAATGCTGAGTTCGAGGAAGAGCCAGACTCCAAGAGAAGACAGGAGAAATGATGCAAGAGGAAAAGCTCGAGGACTCCAACATCAAGCCCGCTATGCAAGACTCAGATTTCGAAGGTTATCGAGAAGACAACTTCTGAGGATTAAGGATTTGCAGGCAAGCTTTAACCCTTTGATCATATTCATCTTATAATTTGCTTGCGTACCCATATAACCTAACTTCTTGCATGTTTATTTTAATCTATGTTAAAACATTGTGTAGTTAATACTCTACTTGATATTACGTATTTATATTTATGTCAGTTACTTGCTTTCATTAAATATGAATACTACCTTGTATCCGTTGATAACACCCCCTTATAACCATAGGACTTCCTTCGTTAAAGTCTTTTAACGAACAAAAAGTTGCCTTGATATTAGATTGCTTAAAAACCCTTATACGATGTAGTGCGTCGCCACACCATACACCAATCATTTTATGAAATGAGTTAAAATGAGTTTGGTGGTGTGCGTAAAATAAAGTAGGATGGGTGTTAGCGTAACAAGAGCTAGGTGAAGTGGGATATTTCTGGTTGTGAGGCGTGGCTTCTGTGAAAGGTGATGTGATAGTGTTAAGCTTGGGTCTAGTCCACCTGCCTGGACAAGCGTCGCCCCTGCCACATGCCACATAAAGACCGGTTCATCGAACCTCAATGTAGTGATTTCGTGCAACCACAGAACCTGTCTGGGCGAGACTCATCTCACCCCTTTGGTTATCCGCAATGACATCTAAGGCGGTCGAGAGATACAAGCCGCAGGAGCAGACGTGAGATACTCAGCGTCTGGTCTTCGATCATACCAATAGCCCATGCTATAGGATCGTATTGCCCACCGGTATAGCCTTTTGGTTTTGTAATAAACCCGTCTATGTGTAGGGTCTAAGGAGCGGACGTAGATGTCTTAAACCTACAGTCTAGCCACGAGAATATGCTATTGCGTCATCGGGCTATCCCAAGAGATGACTCTGTATGCATCTTGAGGTGTATATTGTGGATACTTTAGCGTGTATTGAAGTGAACGTTATGCGACTCTGTTGATCAAGAGAAGTATAGCCTGTAAGTACAGTGTATAACCTCTATAGAGTGTATTAATCCTTCCAGAATGGTCACTGTCACGGTATTAACATACTATAGCTTAGGCTCACTTTCGTTAGTCTCTATATTACTCTTGTTGGAGTGAGTGGGTGTAGGTACCAATATTTTTTAAAAGTGTAGACTGTGTGCCTGGGCTTTTTTGGTATTGTGCCGGAAGGCCTAACTAATACTTGATTACTGGCGGGATTGATGAATATGTCTCCTAGGACCAACCTACTAAAATATGGACAACAATTATTTTGCCTCTCGTTGTAAAGCTTCTGTAGTAAATCCTGCATAAAACTGACTTTTTGCAAAAAAAAATCTCATAGCCTAATCTTTACTGCAACCAAATATGCATCTATATATACTTTTGCTTAGTATTAGGGCTTGCTAAGTACTTTATGTACTCACCTGTTTGCTGTTATGGTTTTAGACAGTGAAGATTCGTAGAAGACGACGATGTGCTGGGTTTTGTTCTACTTTTTAAGTTTGCTTGTGGCTTTGGGCTATGTTTTCTTCTGTTTGCTTCACCTCTAGCTGGTCAACTGGTTGTGGATATTTTAATCTCTACCATGTTGCCACTAAAGGTTCGATATCAGATATATTCCCCTATCCGAAGTATATTTTTCGATATACATTCTGATGTGTTGGTGCTTATTAACTGCTGATTCAAAGACTAATATATGGTGTACACTAATACATGATATACAGTGTATTCTACAAATAAAGTACGACAAGTTTGTACTGCAAGTTGTAGTTTTCGTACCAAGTACTTAGCCTCTTTCGTAGAAATATCCGTTGGTCCGTACTGTGTCATCCTCGTCGTGCCACTCTGTTAGCACCGAAGAGCCGAGTCACATGTTTAAAAAAATTCAGTTATTTTTTGCATTTTTTAATCATGATTATTTCTCGACGTCATCCTGTACGTGTGCGTGATCTTGCTAATTGACAACGTACTCTCTCTATGTGACATCTCAAATTTTAGGTCAAAATTTAAAAATTCAAAATTCAAATTTTTTTCTAACAAATACCCTAACAATTTTTCCTTCTCCTTCTCAACTCCTCTTTTCTCTCCTATTTAAAAAAATAAAATATCACTTAAATTAAAACTTATCTCAATTGGAAACTTTTCAAAAAATATTAAAATGTGAATGTGCAAGTGCTTGACTTTTTCTGTTTCATTTGGATTTTATTTACCGAAATCCCATTTGAATCCTATCCAAATTTCAAGCCAATCCATCCAAACTCTAGAATTGTTCAAAGGATCAAGTTTTGAAATCAAACAGTGGGCCACCGTTTCCCTCCTTTCTTCATTACCGCCGGCCCAACCCTGCCTTCCCTTGTCTCCCGCTCCCAGGCCACAGGCCTGCTCGCGCTCATCTGCTTTGGCCCAACCACGCTGGCCCAGCTCCTCCTCCTTCTTCCTCCTCTCTCTCTCTCCTTCCTGCCTCTCACTCGCGGACAGCACAACGACCACGCGCCCTTCGTGCGTTGGTCCGCAACTTGCCGTCGCCGCGTGCTGCGCATGCGCTGGGACAGCACCCATCCGTCTCTCCACATCCTCGTCCACGCGCCGACTGCTCTGGCGTCATGCCTCTCACATTGAAGCCGAGGCTTAACTCCTCACGGACCACTGGCCACGTCCGCCAGGTACGGACCCCCCTTGCCGGCCGAAACCCCGACGAGCTCACTCCCTTCTCCGGCTATAAGCAGCGCCCCACGCCTCCTCACTTGGTCACACCGGCCAACTCCCCGGATTGATCCGCCACTCTGGGGAATTTCAATTTTCCCCAAACCACGATCACCTTGGTCGCCGCCGGAATTACTCGTGTCTGAAGCCCCCCTCGACCTCCTTTGAGCTCGTACAGCTTCAAAGAGACATCCTGTTTCGATCCCGAGTCGCGCCGAGCCGTGCCTTACTGTCGCCTTGCTTTGACACCGGGTGCCGCCTCTGCCGGTTGAGCACCCACCGTCAACAGGACCCTGCGGCGTTTCTCCGACCAGCCTGAGCGCGCCAGGAGACCCACCTGACTGCACCTCTGCTCCTCGGCTGCTCCGGTCAACCCCGCCACGCCGCCACCTCCTGTGCCGTGCACTATCACCACGGGCCGCCTCCCTCCGCCACAAGCTCACCCCAGACCTATGCGGAAGCCGGAAACCCCCAAGGTGAGAGAGGCTCGAGCTCCTCTTGCTCTTGGACCCCTTCTCGTCGTGTTTCGGCCAGCGGAGTCAAAGTTTCGCATCTCCGGTCACCCCCGGCCATGGCGCCGCCGTCTCTGTCGAGACCGGCAGCCGGTGAGGCCGACAGCACACCAGAGCCGCACCTCCACCGTCCGATCTAAATGAACGCACAAGATTAAAAGACGCTACCCATTGTTCTGTTTAAATCCTAAACGTCTATCAAAACATCAACGGTCCCGATTAGATCTGACATACATAAATCGTATCCGTCCGTTCCGAAATCAAGGCTCAGATTTAATCCACGTAGCGCTAGTTTCACTTTAAATCAGAGCCCCTCATCCAAGATCTAATGGTCTAGATCGGTTCTGCATAACAGGTTGAAGTGTTTTTAAATCTAAACGGTTGATCGAAGATCCAACGGTCCACAGCATTTCAGATCAGCCGGCCCACTTTAAAATGATGCGTGCACCCCTGGCCCACCTGTCAGTCAAAGGAGACAAATGCTAAGTACACACGGTAGTTCGCACACAGATAACGTCATTCTTGCATCTAGGCCCCTCCTGTCAATATTACTTAGTGTTACTGTTTTATAGAAAAAACCCCAGATCCTAGTATAGTAATTAACATCTAGTCCAAATAATATTTTACGAACCCCTGAAATTTCTCATATTCACCAATAGGTCCCTAGATACTTTCTGATCAGTGCAGAGAAGTCCCCATCGACTTTTGAATAATTGCAGATAGGTCCCTAGAGCTAACCGACATCTTTAAAATGACATATCTTTTAAACCGTAACTCCGTTCTTAGTGATTCTTGCGCTCACGCGTTCGTATCGACGTGGGCTATCCGTTGAAATCAGTCTTAGAACCAGAACTTTACACATTCCCTACAGTTTGACCGAAATACAAATAGACCCCGATAATCGTCCGATAAATCAATACAAATTCAACCGGTCCCGTTCCGCCTCCACATAGAAATCCAGCAAGCATTCCTTAAACAACAATCCAAAGCCCACTTCCATCCTGTCATGTCATCTTCTTTTAGTCATCTTCTTTTATTGAAGTTAATTATTTAATTGCTTTTAGTTCTTTATTGGATTATGTTAGCAGCTATTTATTTGTCATTTGATTTTAATTAGTAGTTCACATATAATTATGCTACACATAGGTTTAGATCATAGTTAGTGTGCATTCCACCTTGTATTAGCATATATTTAGTACACGTGCAACTTGTTGCATTTAGGAATGCACTGATTAAGATTAACCCATGTACTTAGTCGCAAATTATTAGATATCTTTAGAAAGCAACTGCATACTAGAAAAATTTAGTAAATAATCTCTAATCACTGCTGGTCCATTCATGTTATAAACTAGATAAATATATCATAAAATGAATAGAAATCAAATATTAACGTATAATATTAGCTAAATAATACTATGCATAAAATGTCATGTCATATACTACGTGCGCACTTAGCACATGCTTTATGTGAGCTTATGTTCGCGTAAAGGCACGCGCTGTAGATTCTTATCACCCACATGGCACACCACCCCGATCACATGACACTCAAGTAAAAGTAGTTAAGATAAATCTAATAGTTAATTGCTCATCTGTTAGTAAATACTGTTAAAACTAATGCATGCATGAAATGGCACACCAAACCCGTAGCACACATTGGCACACCCTAGTATAGGTTCCTTTTGGTGTGAGGGTCTTAGTGCCGCAAGTATGCTAAACAGTGCACGTACATGTTTAGCTATTTATATGTCCGCATAAGCAGAAAAATGGGTACGTATGAATTTAGATTATAATTGCTAGCTGGTAGCAAATAACACTAAGATGCGCATAAAATAATGAGCCTTGCACCAAGCACGCTATCAGCGCATGCCTTATATGAGTTCTCTCATAAGGGCATTCGTGTTGTTTACGCAAGGATATGCGCATGCCAATCCGTCGTGCAACATCACGCACGCAGGTTGTGCACTTGCACCCGTGCACGCACTCGTCGTTAGGGAAACCTAACGACAACTATAACAATGGCTCCATGTATATATGTAGTCGCTAAGAAAGTGCAGTCACACAGCACACACCGAATTCATACAAGATCCCATATCACAGAAACACCCACAACACACTCACGATATAACTTAACCACTAATTATAATTTAGAATGAGTATAAATTGCTGTTTAATAATAATAAATAGTTCTAAATTAAGGCTATGCATAAAATGACACACGCTTAGCTTGGCTAGACTCGCAGCATATTATTTTGTATGAGTTCACACCTGCATAGTTTACCTACATGAAAACATATGCATTTTAATACAAACCTAGTAGTCAAACACTAACTCATAGTAAATAACATTAAGACAGGATTATACATACCATGATACACTCTGCACCAAGCACACAACCAATGCATGCACTTCACGAATATCCACCATAGAGGCATCCATGCTGGTTATACAACAGCACATGCATGCACATTATCACAAATCATGACCACCAGCATACTCCCCATCTATAGCGCCCTTGCAATAAACCTAGAAAATCTGTCACAAGTCAATAGCCAATAAATCACACATGCTTTGCACTAAGTTTTCCTTACGGAGTTTAATTGGTTCTTATTCGGAGTTCATCGGATCTTATCGACTCTTCTCGAGCTTTGTTTATTTTACGATAGTTTTATTAGGTATTTTTTATCACGTAGTTAACGTCGGGTTCGACAGAGAGTGATGGACTTCAAGAAGAGCCAGAAGGACTGACATACAAGAAGAGGCGTGAAGACTGGACCTCAAGACCAATTCTCGAGATTTGATCCAGAAGAAAGGCTTTGAAGATTAAGGGCTTGCAGGCAAGCTCTGACCCCCCTTGACCATATTTAATCTATGTTTTGAAAATGCTCCTTAGGGCCTATCTATACTGCAATGTATGATATTTTGATTTAAAATATTGTGTTAGTTATAATCCTAATTGTTTGATTGATATATTGATATTAAAGTCAGCTACTAGACATTAATATTAATTACCTTGATTACCCGCTGATGCCACCACCATTGTCAACCATAGGAGTTCCGTCGTTAAATTTTTTTAACGAGCAGAAAGTTGCCTTGATATTAGAATGCCAAGGAACCCCCTTGTGATGCTATGCATCACTACACTACTCACCAATATTTTATAAAATGTGTTAAAATGTGCTTGGTGGTGTGTGTAAAATAAAATAGGATAGGTGATAGAACAACTGGTGCTAGGTGAAGAATGGGTATTTCTGGTTGGGAGTGAGGCTTGTGCTTTGTGCATGGTGATTGGAGAATAGTTATGTGTTTAGTGATTAGCTGTGTGCTTTGATAGGATCCACCTCTCGTGGATAGCGCTCGCCCTGATCGCATAAGAATCGGTTCGTTAGCTCTTAGCTTAGTAATAACGTACAACCACAGAACCTATATATATTGGGTAGGACTTACCCGAATTTATTGGCATCTACCGTATGCTCTACTTGGCGGCCAGTATGGCACGGGGACCAAGGGTGGACACTCAGAGATGTATGTACCCGAGCGATTCGACTCCGAAGAAAAAAAAGTATACGGGCTCAGCGTATATGAGCCTAGGAGGAAAATGAAGTACTGGAGAACTCAAGGAAAGTGAGTACTTGAGTTTTAGCCTTTGGTTTGCTTTTCGAGATGCACATACGGGATACTCAGATAAGGTAGGACTAGCATTACATTTTCCTCTAGCTAAGAGAGCGTAGCCTATGAGTACAGTGTACAATCTCTGTAGAGTGTGAAATCTTTTCGGAATGGCCATTGTCACGGTATTGACACATTATGTTTGACCATCATACGATTAGTCTTCTATAATATTCTTGATTGTGTGTGTGGGTGTAGATGCTCGTGATATGGAAAAATGTCTAGATTGGGTATTGGAGAGCCATCCAGTTAAAATTTGGGAACTGACGAGAATGGATTATTCTCCTGCAGGTCCACCCACTAAAATATGATAAGAAAATATTTTATCATCTCTGGTTTAAACTTTCTATAGTGAACCCTGTATAAAACTGGATTTTTGCAAAGCAACCCTATGTCTTTTTCCTTGCTACAACCAAATATGCATCTATATATATACTCATGCTTAGTGTTAAGGCTTACTGAGTATCTTATGTACTCACCTGTTTGCATTTGTGATTTTAGACAGAGAGAGCAACGTAGAAGACGACGTGTTGAGTTTTCGTTCTGCTTCTCAAGTCTGCTTGTGGTTTTGGTCTTGATTTCCGCTGCTTGCTTCGCTTTTAGCTGGTCAACTGGTGTTGGATCATAGAGATATTCACTGTGTTGTCGCTAAAAGTTCTGTCTCAGATATTCTTTTTATTTTGAAGTATACTTTTGATATACATTATGTTGTGTATATGCGTATCAGCTACTGATCTAAGGACTGATATGTGTTGTACAGTGCATTTCAGAAATGGGGCGTGACACTCTATATATATATGTACGGTTCATATGGAAATGATTAGAAAAATCAGGGAATAGAATAATGTGGAGATCTGCTGCTGCTAGCTTGCTGCACAAAGTTGACCAGTTAGTACGTGAAAATGGAACTACGTGAAAATTTATCAATTCAAGCATTTTTCTTAATGAAATTGAATTGATTCCTATAAAATTCGTGTATGTTTCCTGTTAAATTCCTGCCTTCCAAACGGGTCTAAATCAACATTAAGTCAAATGTAAAGCATTATTATTCCTGCAAAAACAATGGAAAGTGATCTTGCACGTGGATCCATTATTCCATTTTGTTTAAGCTAATTAATAGGGATGGTTGATTGGTGAATTGGGCAGAGAAAGATACTGAAACTTCAGGATTGAATAATGAAATGTACAGCTAGCTAACTGTACAGGTTGTACATCCAGTTGGCTCATTCCACAACAGAAGAAGAATAATTAATAGAACAAAATCATCTTAGTCAGCATAGCTCCAAATCTCCAGCTTTAATTGAAAAAATACCTTATTTATTCCATTCACATTGATCGCTCAAAAATTATGTGCCATTGACAGTGCCGTAGGGGCCATTTGACGCCGAGACAATTGAAGCCTCGGACTTGATATTATCCTCTTATTTTCCTAAATAAAAGGCTAAGTGACCTAGCAATGCATATGCCAACCTTGAGGAGGCATTTGATTATTTCGCATAATAGGATCATTCTTGGTTATGTACTTGGGCATGTACTTATTCAGTTGACATAGACAAAATTAATTATATACTCTCTCTGTTTTGAAATTGTTATCACTCTGGTTTCAATTTGAACTGCCGTACCAGCTACTTGGATAAATTTATGATGCGACCTATGTCGAATTTGGTTTTGGTTATATTATGTGGAAAAACAGCGGAACTCTATATGTAAAGCAACAATATAGACCATTGGACTACGATTATTATTATGACCTCGGTCCAATTCACTGCATCAATTTTTCTTGCACTATATATCTATCCAACCGACAGAAAAGACAGATCCATCCTCGTCAAAATTGCTCTTGAGATCCAGGACATTGTAATCAAGAACAGTTAACATTAGTTTACGCCGTTGCAAAAAATGTTTATGCCACTCTTGTGCCATCCCAATTTATTGTTAACTCCTGGCTTCGATTTTCTATTCTAACTACTCTCTTCTGTTTTAAAATATTGACTCCATTTATTTCTAACATCAATTTTGACCATTTGTCTTATTAAAAAATGTATGATAAATATGATACATTTTGTTATAATTTGCTTTATCCTTAGCCGTAGTTGAAACACGACCAATATTTTTAGTCATTTGAGAAAAAAAAATTTAAAAACAAATAATTGAAGTTGCTGTTAGAAGTCAATGATGTTTATGTTTTTTTTTTATGATTATTTACCATATAAAACAGAGATGTTTCAATTCTTACCACAAAATACGTCGACCTTTCAATGCTTTCCATTCAATTCATAAACCTTTCATTTAGAGCCACTAAATATGTTTTTCACTTTCAAACATACCATTCCTTCAAAATTTTAACATTTTTATTGTTTTATATTGTGTTATTATACTGTGTAATAATGTATTATATTTATTATATTATGTTTATTATACTGTTAGCATCACTTAAGCTCAATTTTTTTATTTTAAACTCAATATAAAACAGTGAAAATAATTAAAATTTTAAAGAAATGATATGTTTTGAAGTGAAAAACATATTTAGTGGCTCCAAATGAAAGGCTTATGAATTGAGTGGTAAAGATTAAAAGGCTAACGTATCTGGTGATAAGAATTGAAAATTCTCTATAAAACAACAATTTGCATCACATATAATTAGCTAGTTGAGCAGAAAATTTTAGGAATAATTCCATATGTACCATTATTTTAGATGTATAGATGTATTCTCCATCTATACCATCATATTGTTTCATTGACATGTGTGGTATGGCCCTACATGTCATTAAGTGGCATGATGGTATAAATGAAAAGTCATCTCAAAGTGACGGTATAATGTAAATAGCCAAAAATTCTAAGAAAAGTTTGCGAGTCATAATAATTGGTTTACTTTGAGTAGTTTTTATTTGAATTTTCAAAAAATTAGATTCATTGTCTGTATGTTTGAGAAAATAAAATTTGAAATGTAAAGGAGTTTTCACTTGTTTAAAAAATCATATTCATTGCAAAACTCTTGCATCACCATATACAAAATTAACTTACAGGATTTCCTAACCGCTGAAAATTTCCAATTTATCTCTGGAGCTCATGAAAATATCGAGGAACTTACCATAGAAGTTCACAAATTGTGAAGCACGTAGGGATAGGCCTATAATTTGCAGTCCATCTCTGTGTTTTGGATAAAACGATCAAAACTTTGTTTGATCAAGGAACAAGAAAGTGGACGTGTGCCTAGTGTAGTCCGTACTGCGAGTTGTATTTTCCATAAGTAGCCTCTTTCCTAGAAACACCACTGGGTCCGTACCGTACCATCCTCGTCCGGCCACTCAGCCAGCAGCTAGCAAAGAGCCAAGTCATATACTCTCTCCATTTTTTAATTATTATCGCTGTTGATTTTTTAATTCAACTTTGAACATTTGTTTTATTTAAAAAAATTTGATAAATTTTATATATTTTGATATAATTTGATTTATCATTAGATCACAACTTAAAATTTTACACATTCGAGCAAATTTATTGAATAAGACAAAAGGTCAAAGTTGATTATAAAAATAATCGGTGATATCAATTTAAGAAGGGGATATATGTTTATAAAATTACATTGTTTTTACACTTTGATAATGATCACTACTCAACGTCATCCTGTATGTGTGGGTGATTTTGATATATATAATTCACATCTCTCTATACATGTGAACGGTTCATAATCAAATGGAGATAAATATTAGAAAAACCAGGGAATGTATAATACTAGTTTTAAGAACATCTGCCGCTGCTAGCTTGCTGTACGGAGTTGAACAGTTAGTTGACCCATTTCTGAAAAGAATAGAAATGGAACTAAATTGTCACAGTCCAGCTGGTAGATCTTCGTCTCCCCTCTCTAGTTCTCGAATGTAGTTTCTAAGACCCTATCTGGATTCAGACCAGTTTATATAAATTGGAGGGCCTCTAAACGGGGCAATTTTTTGTTAGTTTATAGAAACTAGAATACCAGTTTCTTATAAATCCATAATCTGACCCACCTTGGATTATGTCGGTTTATTTCTGTCAACATACATAATGCCCTCCAATAAATACACATATTTAAAAAATACAAAACGTTTTCTATAAACAGACATTAAAAAACCACCAACCAGTTTCATTGGGTATCTCTCCTGGAACTCGTAGCGTAGTCCTTCAACAGCCAAAACAATGTAGCATGATTTTGCATGTAGATACATTCTTCCATTTTGTTTACACTAGTTACTAGGGATGGTTGATTGAACAGAGAGAAATACTAAAACTTCAGGATCGAATAATGAAACAGCTAGCTGATTGTACAGGTTGTACAGCTAGTTGACCCATTCCCCAGCAGAAGAAGAATAATAGAACAAAATCATCTTAGTCAGCGTAGCTCCAAATCTCCAGCTTTAATTCATAATTATTCCATTCACATTGATCGCTCAAAAACTATGTGCCTTTGACAGTGCAGCAGGGTCCATTTGATTTTGACACCGAGACAATTGAAGCCTTGGACTTGCTCTTACTAAGTAGTAAAACGCTAATTAATCTCACGATGCATGCCAACCTTAAGGCCGCTTATGGTTATTTCTCAAACTAGGATAATTCTTGATTATGTACTTGAACACATACTCGGCACCCTAAACAAATTTACTCCCTCTGTTCTTTAATTAATGTCGTCATTGACTTTTAAATTTAACTTTGACTATTTGTCTTATTAAAAAAAATTATTAAATTTCATATATTTTGATATAATTTGATTTATCATTAGAGTTATTTGAATCGCAACTTAAAATCTTAAACATTCGAGGAAATTTTTTGAATGAGACGAATAGTCAAAATTATATTTAAAAGTTAACGATGACATCAATTAAAAAACAGAGAGAGTATCATATACTCACTTCTCTTCGAAATTATTATCACTGTCCAGTTGAAATTTGACTAGCCGGTTGAACTAACCAGAGGTGGCAATTTTAGAATGGGGGAGTAACTACTAATGTACGGGATACATTCATAAATTTATGATGTAACCAATGTTGAGTTCTTTGGTTCGTTCGTATTATGTGGAAAAACAGCGGAACTCTATATGTAAAGCAGCAACATAGACCATTTCGACTACGATTATTACTATGACCTCGTTACAATTCACCGCCTCGATCTTGCACTATCTATACATCCTGCCGACAGAAAAGACAGATCCATCCTCTTAGAGATTCAGGACATTACAATCAAGAACGGTTAATATTAGTTTACGCCAATGATTAGGGGAAGACAACTAAGCTGGATCAAGAAACAAGAAAGTGGCTGGCCACCTAATCCCAGTGTTTACCGTACATTGTTCAATGCTTCCGTACCATTTCTTTTAGCATTGCCAAGGTACTGTACCACTCTTGGTACCCTCCCTTTGCAAGGAAATATAGTAAACAAAATACTTATTATTCCATTGTGCCGTACCTGGCACTTCCACGCTGTCACAAGCCATGTTACTACTATACAACTCCAAGAAATTTTATATATAATCTTTTATATTATATTCTCGTGATAATTCCTGACGTTATCGATCTTGCGTGTGGGTCCGTTCTTGCATTATGTTAAATTATGCTACCTAACTATGGTTGATCATGAAATTAAACAGATTACTGAGACCGCGAAGGTAGCAGTGGCTGACATGTGACCCCACGGACCAGATGGATGAAGCTGGGCCCATTTGACAGGGAGACGCCTGTACAGCTTATACTGCATTTACATGAATAATTCTGATCCATGCCACTAAAAAATGCAGCACACCATTCTACAAGGCTAGCTACAGCTGTAGTAGTACAAGCTAAGTAGCTCCAAACAACAATATAAAGAGAGTCCAATGCTCACATGCTTTGATCCCCCCCCTTCTCCTATTTTCCTGGTTGCATTGTGCCAAGAACGCCGGCTTCTCTTCTTTCATCGCCAAGAATTCCAGCTTCTGCAACCTTTCCGGCCGCAATATCAATCGATATCACTTCTTTCCTTCGGAGACAAGAAGATGATGATGACGATGAGCTACTTCCGGACGCCGAGACGGCTGTACGGGAGCAAGCTGGAGCGGGAGCGGCACCGCGAGAGCCTGCGCACCACGCTGCTCGTCGACGGCGCCGACGCCGGGGAGGCGGCCGCGGCGGCGGGCGCCGTGCCCAAGGGCTACTTCGCGGTGTACGTCGGCGAGGACGCCCGGCGGTTCGTCGTGCCCACGAACTACCTCCGGCAGCAGGCGTTCCGGGACCTCATGGAGCTCGCCGCGGAGGAGTTCGGGTTTGGCCAGGCCGGCGGGCTCCGCATCCCGTGCCGCGAGGAGGACTTCGAGGCCGTCGTCGCCGCGCTCGAGGCGGAGTCCAAGCGCGGCGGTGGCGGTGGCCGTCGTGGAGCGGCGCCTGGGACAGCGCGGTGGTCGAGGCTGGCGGGATCGTCGCGGTGTAGCTAGCTCGGTGTCACATCTAGCTAGTCACTGAAGAAGAATTCTTTTGGTTCTTTCATGCTTGTGGTGACTGAATCGGCGTAGATAGAAGTTTTTGCAAAAACCGTGAAACTGAAAATGAAAGATGGATATAAAAATCAGTAAATGCTCCTATTAATTCCACTGGTTAATCTTGTCATGTGCAATTTATACAAAATATTGTTGCATTCAATTTTGTTCGTGGAGGTGGTGTTCATGTGCGCTGAGCTTGCTGGCATCGTCATAGCTACCCATATGCGCATGTCAACGCAACGGGTATATCAGGAGAGAATGAAATCCAATTATGGATGCAGTCGTTGTGCTCAGCCGTACACCTCTTGAGAGTTGGAATCAATCCATGTGGATAGATCATCTAAGAGTGATGATTCGATCAGAAGTGAAGCGGAAGGCATGGCGCATGTGGATGAACTGTCACGGTTGAGGCTAACCTCGTCTCTCCTCACAATTCTTTTATTTTTTCATTTTCTAATGTTACTTTTGATTTAATGTTGAGTTCCAGGGCGGAAGCCGGGGAAAACACATACCACATCTCTGACTAGATGCATTCCGTGATGTTTAATAATTCTAAAAGTATCTCTAAATTTATGCTACTTTTGATTTAATGTTAGTGCATTTCATTATGTTTAGCAATTGTAAAACTATATGAATAAATATATGTTACTTTTGATTTGATGTTGAGTGCCAGGCCCGAAGCTGGGGAAGCACCTACCGTACATCTATCTAGATGCATTTCATTATGTTCAGGAAATAGATCTCAAAATGTCTCTAAGGGTCCGTTTGATTCTTGAACTGAATTCATTTTAATAATTATAATTTAAGTATAGATTAATTAAACTAATATAGTTATATATAAAATATATTTATATATTTATTATTAAACATACAAAAAATATATTTATATGTTATAATTTTTATTATAGAAAAGTGAGTTGAAGAGTATGTTATAAGTTAAAAAATAAAATTATAACATAATTATCTATAAAATCTATTTTTATCTCTCATCTTATTAATTTAATAAGATAGACTTATGTAAATTTCACTTCCTCTAGATTGAAAGTATCCAAACAGCCGTAAAAGATTTTTTTTTATAGCTGTGTGCTAGATTGGGTACCTGCCTGAACGCATCTGCACAAAAGATTTTGTACTGTTTAGCACTGCCTCAGCCTCGCGCACTTGCCATATGCCACTCTTTCTTTATAGAAGTCATATTAATGTTAAGACATAATTTTACTGACCCACCAATGGTTTGACCGGTCACAAACCCACAAGTCTAGAGCATGATTCACAATTGCACAAACTTTTTACGAGCGCTTCAAGAGCTCTAGATTTATGATTTCTAAAATCATAGGCTCATGTAAGCTCTACATTCATAATTTTGGTTGCGAATCAAATATATTACATCAAGATCGAGAATATATAAAATTGAAATTGTTTAAATATAAGACACCTAACAATGCAAACATGTACGAACTATGTGCAAATATGAAAAACCTATTCATTCGACACCGCCTGGTTCCCTGCACACAATCTCGAAGCAATTAGGACCATGATAGCAATGTTTGAGTGAACATCTTTTTTTCTACCGTAACATTGTTGCGTTACCAGACAATGCAATAAATTACGCCGCTGAGAAACCTTTGCACGACTACATAACTACACTACGGTCAGATAATCACCAGGGGGGCAACCCGAAAAAAAAAAAACTGTACATGCAGCGCTGAGCTAAAGCCAACTAAACCCTAGTGTAAGCTAACAGTTAAATCTTCACATGTGTCCATGTGTCCATGGTAACACAATCTATCACCATTGCCCCCATACATCTAGTTCCACTACATCCTGAAATCCATGACACAGACGGTGTTGTTGGAGAAACAGGCGGCAATCTTGCTGCCTTCTTTGTTCCAGCAAACTTCAAAAATGCCGCCAGTGCCTCTGAACGTCTTCATGATCTTGCCTTCTTTCACAGACCATATGTGCAGGCATTGATCCAGGGACCCACTTGCTAAATATTCACCGTCAGGGCTAAATGCCACTGAATACACTGGTTGCCTGCAATCATTAAAAACTGAGATCAGGACTGAGAGGAAGAAATTTATAAAACAATATTCTTTCCTTGGTATCAGTACCTATGGCCAGCCAAGCTGTAAAGAAGTCGTCCTTGCTCAATTTCCCAAATCTTAATAGTAGAATCAAAAGATGCGCTACATGCAAATAAATTAGTGTCAGCTGAAAACCATGAGAAAGCATGATGGCTGAGATGGATATATCAAGCTAACAAGAATCAAAAGAAACTGTGAAGTAGGTAAATTATTTTTGAAGAAAGAAACAACATTTATCTAAATACTACTAGATACACTAACAAATATCTCATCCATCTAAATGAGGAATCAGTGGAGGCAACCAAACAGTTTAAACCCGTAGCACTGTTGGATCTAAAAATAACATCTTAGATAGAATTAGGAAAACTGCCAGTAACTAAATGTCATGCGTTTGATGTTTATATCTTCGTAATCAAGATATTACTGCTACCTATCTAATTTCACAAGAATAAAGAAGTACGTGACCTTTCAATATAGCCACAAGTGTATATTTCTTGAAAAAATGTTGTATAAGGTCCAAACCCCATGTAGTCTCCAGAAAAAAGAATGCAAGCAGATATATTTTTCTAGCAATAAAGCCAAAACCAAAAGTAATTTTTTGTGATGTCAACGGCACAATATTGCCGATCAATAGCATTATGTTTTTCCATCTTCTAACAAAGCCAATTTAGAGGTCATTTTATATGTTCCGCAACGATGCAATGCACGGAGTATCATCTATTTATTTATGTAGTTAGGCAGTAGCCGGAATAAAATGACAAGGCTGCAGTGTAGTTCATTTGCACATGTGAAAGGATGACTTTTATTCATGTATGCATTGCAAGAATCTTTATTGACTTGAAATTGTGTACCTTGCTAAAAGCAGCTGTTGATTGGGATTACTTGTTCCTGGGCCTGTCGGGCTCCATCGAATAGTGTATATTTCCTGCATGATGCATTTAACAAATTACAAATAGTTATACAGGTTCAGGGATCAAGGATGTAACCGTGGTTACATTCAGCAAACCTTGGAATGATCCTTAAAGTCATATACACATTTTTCCTGCTTCATACTCCATATCTGCCAATAAAATATAAGGGTAGAAGGCTATGTTACTAAACATAGAAAAAAGCACGCCAATACAACAGAGGCTACAAACAGTGAACTCATAACATCATGGAAAAAATGTTCCTCGGGCCTCAACCTCAACTTCGGATAATCATTTTTGTTTTGCCCTATACGCAGGTTCTACCAGCTTTCACCCTGGAGTGCCTATAAGCAGGTTCTACAAACAGTGAACTCATAACATCATGCAAAAATGGCAGCAATCATAGTTCGACACTGTTGCAACTATGGCAGTAATGTATAGCGAGAGTTCATCATGGTTTTTGCTAACGTCAGAACGACAGTCTTCCACCCTAGACTGCCTAATCGAGAAGGCGACACCTTCAAATCTATGGTAGCAATTATTTTTGCCGTGTTTCCTTTTTGCATATGAGGGTGAGTAGGAATGGCATGAGGTTACCCATTGAAAACTACTCCCGCCGTTTTTAAATTGATGTCGCCGTTGACTTCAAACATCAACTTTGACCACTCGTCTTATTCAAATTTTTTTTGATAAACATCATATATTTTGTTATAATTTCATTTATCATTAGAATTATTTGAATTACAACTTGAAATTTTACAGATTTGAACAAATTTTTTGAATAAGACGAGTGATCAACGGCGATATCAATTAAAGAACGGAGGGAGTATGGTAGAAACACTAGGTCAAAAAATAAGCAAGCCTTACTGAAAATACATTTTTTTTTTGAAAATACCACCACAACGAGGGAGGCCCCCATGGTGCGAAAATCATAATCAGCAGTTTGGCATCTCAGTCTCAATGTGGGTGGATTGATTTTCCAAACAAAAATAATACCTTTGCTGTCCAATCATCAGAGCATGAAGCCAACAAAGAACCAGTTGGATCCCACTTGATAGCATTAACTTCACTCTGAAACACAGGACATTGCCATAATGTCAATACTAAAAACTTGAACGAACAAGTACAAATATAAGCCAATTGAATGCAAACAATAACATGTAACTTAGAAATTATAAAATCAGTGATCACATCTATTCAATAAACCAGATAGTATCTAATAGTTATTAAATAATGCAGTGTATTTCTGAACAATACAAGATGATAAGAATCAAATATAATGGACACAACAAATATATTCCTAAATTCTAGAACAGGTGTTGTATTTGGGTTGTTGGACTTGATCAACCATTCTAAAAATCTCATCAAAGGAAGACATTACTAGTAACCTTTCAATAAAAATGGAAAAGTACAAGTTGAACAAATTTGTCGTTTCAACCACGTGCAGAGAATATATAAACAGCACCATCCGCAGTTCGACTTACTACTGACAAAGAAAAGTAATTCATGGTACTAACCAGTAACCTTTTAGAAAATCATGTTAGCATAATATTTCAACTTCTTTCTGCAAAAGCTATTCAGTACTCCTAGCTTTTTCTGTAAAAGCTATCCATAACACATGAATATTCCATGCAGCTTCAAATGCAAAAATGATTTTTTACTTCAATCTCGAGAAGAAGAAAAACCCTACCTGATGACCACTGAATGCTTTAACTGGTCGTGTTTCCCCGATCTTGCAAACATAGATCATGTTATCAGTTGAGCATGTTGCAAAATAGTTGTTGTTTCTCCAATCAACATCAAGTGTTGGAGCTACATGAAAACAGGGAGAAATTACTTTTTAGCTGGATTAAAATACATCCAATGTGTATAAAAAAAGAATAATCAATAAAAATAGCACCATGTTATCCTGTCAATATACCTGAATGAAATTCAAATTGTTGCTTACACTCCCATGTCTTTGTATCCCACACAATAGCAGTTCTATCAACACTCCCACTAAGAAGATAATCTCCTTTCTTATTCCATTTCAAGGAAAATATAGGTCCCTTGTGTTTGAACAGGGTCTGTCTCAATTCTCCTGATGAATTCATACATAAAAACAAAAGGTGACACAAAAATCATGAAGTGCATACAACATTTAATATGAATACAATTAACTTGTCCTCATGAAAATTTTGTAGGAAACATATTTTATGTGTAATGCTAGTAAAATTCAGTTATCTAACAAATTGCAACAAACCGATAGTACGATTAAGAAAAAACTTAAGATCATAAGCAATATTTTTGCACAGGCCATAACTGACTCACCATCCTTACTCCATATTCTTGCCTGGCCATCATAAGAGCCTGTGGCAAGTAGTGTACCTTCACCCTGGACGCAAAGATGAACATGTCAGAGTGAGGAAACCTATGTTTAGTGAGGAACTATTCCCTCTGGTTTTAAAATATCGACACCGTTGACTTCTAACATCATCTTTGACCATTTGTCTTATTAAAAAAGTACGATAAAAATCATATATATTGTTATAATTTGGTTTATCATCAATGGTATTTGAAACTTAGCTAACAAATTTATACAAACGGTTACAGATGATGGTAGAAGTCAGCAGTGTCAATATTTTTAAGCCGGAGGGAGTAGTAAAAAAAGCAGGCAAATGGTACAGATTGGTAGATGACTATGAACAGCATTCATATGACATGATAACCTTGGTCGCTTTGCCACAGAAAAGTATCAATCATATGGACGCAAAAAATATTTGCAGCACGAAAAGAAACTCACATTCCAGTCAAGTGTGGTGACATCCTTGCTCTTCTCATTGGTTCGGCCTTTAAAATGTTTCAAAACATGTACATTTGGAGGTGGATGCATGGCAGTTCCACATGGACCATCCGGAATTGTCCAGATTCTTGCGGTTGAGTCTCCTGATCTAGCAAGTTCAAAATAGACAAGAAAAAGAGTCAGCATACAGATAGACAACATATTTAATAATTAAAAAAAGTTGCATATATAGACAGACTATTCAAGAAACTAGGGTTGTACATACAATTAGCAAAAATAGTATTATTTAAAAAGGATTAAACCAAAAGCCACCAGGTTTCTAGGACGATGGAGTCTAGGTATGGCAATGTGGGCATGAAGAGGGTGGAACTCTCCGAAACGCTGATTTGGTTCGTGAGCCAGAGATCTAGGAACTAATGATCCAGCAGGCCGTACTACTATTGTATGAGGCACTAAGACCCTTTACTCTTTGTGTGCCCGTGTGGCTGCCGTTTTGTCTACAAACATATATGTTGGGCCATCGCAGCAGCCCAGCCCAGAAAGGTAAATAAAGTATATATTAAACTTTTTGGGTATCGCTTCTTCCTGCCAATCCATAGTACTCCCTGCGTCCCCTTTTATTTGTCATTCTAGGTGTGAGCACGTGGATTAAGGATGGTGAAAAAGGTGGGATGTGCTGAAAACGAGGAGAGAGATAGAGATAAGAATGTATTGGGAATAGAAAAAGGTGTATTGGGAAGTGAGAATGACAAGTAAAAGGGGAAAACTTGTGAACTCTAGGATGACAAGTAATTGGGGACGGAGGGAGTTACATGCATGTTCCTTTCTTCCTAAGCCATCTTTGTGATTTCTCCACACTGCCCATGCTATGCAGCAACGCATCAGCCTATGCGACTTTTTTTCAAAGCCATGGGTGGCATCCCACTTTGCCTTAACTCTAGACTGTGGTGTCGTACCGTTCCATGCCCCAAGCAGCGATTAAATTGAGATCACAACCAACCCAAGCGACGACCTAGTGAAGAATCCAAATTTTCCGTACCCGTGATCAACGCGTCTTGACTTTGATTCAATAGGATGACAATATAGAAGGATAACAGAACAGAGCGAACCAAAAGTTTAGGGGCGAAAAACCAGAGTGAGTGGTAATTTAAATGATTTTGGTAGCGGTGTGCTATGTTGCTGATTAAAAAAACACAAAATACAGGGAATTAGCATTCGCAGCATCAACCTGACAGCCAAGAACATATATATCAACTCATATTGTTAGTACACAATGAGCCAAAGAGAACACAAGGCCACAGATGCAAAAGCGTTAGGGCCATGTACATATATTTATGCAATATATCAGATAATAAAGACTCACCCAGAGGCAAGAAGAGAACCAGCTGGACTCCAAGCACAAGCAAAAACCTAAATCAGAAAAGTTTAATAGAAACAGTAAGGGTATATAAATCATTCCAAAATCTTTCTCAAGAAAAAGCAGTTTTGCACCAAAATTCCTACTGACCTCTGAACTGTGTCCTTCCAAAACAGTCACATTGTTGCAAGTAATCTCATGAGCAGTTGTACTAACATCCATTGGTACTGGACCTGTGGTAAGAAGAATATTAAAACAAAAGGGAGGCATGGTCATTAATTTTTAAAGTAGTGAGGTGTCTCTCGCAACCATGGTGCGCCCTGCCCCCTAGGCAACGCCTAGTTAACGGCTAAGCGGCAAGGCGACATAAGGCATCGGGGAAACCTGGGGGATGCCTAGGCAATGCCTTTATAACTATCAACCAACATTTTCTCCAATAATCACATAATCATTCCCTTCTAGTAAGTCAATTAATGCTACATGAAACTGCGTAGCAGTAAAGCTATTGCTTTGTGAGTATGAGGTCACGGGTTCAAGTCACTGAAACAGCCTCTTGCAGGAATGCAGGGAAAGGCTGCGCACAAGAAACTAAACTGGTCTGACCCTTCTCCGGACCCTAAACAAGCGGGAGCTACGTGCACCTTTTTTTTACATAAATTGAAGTGCAGTGCCCAGTATCATTCCCACTCTTATGCTTTATAAACTCAATGATGAAACGGATCAAGATTAAAAATAAATGGCTATTTTGTGCACAAATGCGCATTCGAATGAGGGGTGTACCCAGTGCCAAATGCTGCGACACGTTGCGGCGGTCCGGGGATGCGTAATTTCTAACTTGCCCCTGTTTTTGTAGAGACACTGGTTCGAACCCAAAACAACAGGACACAAGAGCAGACACACTACCACAGCGGAATGCCTGCAAATCACAAATGCATATTTGAAAGTTATTAATTTATTTTCCTGAATCATAATTACCAGTTGAAGAATTATATGCTTTATAGTTTCCAGCACTAAGATAGCAAGGCAACTTGATTGAAAACATAATCTTGGCTTATAATCTTTGCAAACTATGTATCCCTTCAAGTTTCAACTCACATTATCAGCTGTAGAAGCAGAGATTGACAATGAAAAAGGTGCATGCAAATTTGGGATGGCGACACATGCCAGGCAAGGTTTAGAGAAATAACAAAATCTCAGTCATTTCCGAGTGAACAATTAGCTTAGGCAAACTGATTGCACATGTTTATAAATGGCATCGGGTGGAGAATCAGGAGACTGACATATTTTCTAAAGAGAGATCCCCACGATAGCTGTGCAGATAGAGCGAACAGAAGGGAAGGAATTCATGATTAGGCAGTTGGCAAAATCATTACTCCTGCTTAGATTCCTGATATGGAAGACTCAAAACTGATGCATCCAGGAACCACACAGGTAGTGGTAAGAGACCAACTGTCTTACAGATTTACAAACTTTCACAGGAAGCTAATACACATGTGATACACAGGACATGATCAATATATTACATTCACACACATGTGCTCTAATAAAAATTGATGACATCATGGCATAAGCATTAATGAACAGATAGGCAACAGAAAAATATTTCAAGACACAGATATATTGAAGCATTTAAATCCAGTCAGGATTCACCAGAATGGATGTAGAAGAAACAACTAATAATGGAAACTGGTACCAGAAGGCAAATAAGAGAAACAACTCAGAATTAATTACCTCCACCAGCAAGAGAATCTTCATGCTTAATCTTATCTGTGTGTTCTGTATTCTGCTTTTCCTTTTCCTTTTCTTTCTCCTTTTCTTTCTCTTGCTCCCTGTCTTTTTCAGCTCTGTTTTTCTCTTGCTCTTTTTCTTTGTCATGGCGATCCCTCTCCCGTTCACCTCCTGGACGTCGTTCATCCTTGTCACTGCGATCCTTATTGTTCTCCTTATCCTTCTCCTCGTCATTTTGAAGCTTCTCTCTTTTCCTATTCTTCACAATCTGTTGCAACTCTTCAACATCTTTTGTGATAATTTCAAGAGGTTCCAGAAGCGCAAAATCATTCTCAACCTCTTCATCATTCTGAAACAAGGAAGGTGTATTGTGTACCGGACGCTGCACGTACCAGAAGTAGTACGGGATATGAGAAAATGAAAAAGCAGCTTACCTCATCTGTGTTTGCCTCCAGTTCTATGTACTGGAGACCTTTCTGCACAACGGTGATAAGAGCACCTGGTGGAACTGTATTGGCATCTATGCCGCCCTTGTGGATCCCCGCTTCATATCCCAAAGTAAATGCGGCATGAATGAAACCTGGAACGGTTGATGAAAGAATAATTCACAACTAAAATAGGGGTTCAAATTAAGGAAGTAGAAGATGCTACAAAATTATAATCATTTCAAACAAATAATAGCTATGCAGAGAAAGTAAGAAAATACATCCTGACTACCAAGCTATTTATCAGATTTTCTGCTAAACATAATACCACAATAAGAAACTCTTTATAGCATGAATCTGAGCTAGGTCTATACGAAATTTCTACATTTGAGGGCATTAAACAGAGGTCGTCGAATCAGGACCAAAAACTTGCCATAACCGGCTGTTCTACCGGAAATAGAAATTGTAGCGTACAGTCAGGCTATCCTACACTAGCAATAATACCTCCAGGATATAAACTCACCCCTAATATATTACCACGATCCCTCCCAAAATTGAAAGAAATAGTACAATTCCCCACGCAACCGGAGCAACTTGTAAACCCTACCGCATCTACAACTTGCCCTAAAACCCTAACTTATCCTAACCCGATTCCCCAAAGCAGGGCGCGAATCCACTACAAAATAACCGGAAGAAGCAGCCATTCCGCCGCGCAAAATCCCCCCCCCCCCCCTGAACCACCAACCCAGCAACTGCTAAACAGGCGAAATTCTCTCGGGCTCATAAATCAGGACACAGGAACGGGAAAGAAGTAGAGTGGAGAGGGGCGGGGGCGCACCAGACTCCTGGAGGTAGCGGAAAACTAGGTAGTTGAGCACCTCGGATGTTAACGGGGCCATGGCCGGAGCGCGGCGAGGGGGGC
>BCLH01000886.1:58977-90628 GCA_001602315.1 Zoysia pacifica
CCCCCCCCCCTGAACCACCAACCCAGCAACTGCTAAACAGGCGAAATTCTCTCGGGCTCATAAATCAGGACACAGGAACGGGAAAGAAGTAGAGTGGAGAGGGGCGGGGGCGCACCAGACTCCTGGAGGTAGCGGAAAACTAGGTAGTTGAGCACCTCGGATGTTAACGGGGCCATGGCCGGAGCGCGGCGAGGGGGGCAAGGCGGCGCGGGTGGGAGGCGCCGAGGGCGAGAGCGGCGCCGGGAGCGCGGCGAAATGGATTTGTGTTGGTGCGACGAGTCCGCGGAGGCGTCTAGTCCTGAATGCGAACGGTCAGGATTGTATTTCCAAGATCGGAAACCCACTGGTCAGCGATCCTGACCGAATTTGGACTGTGAGAAGCGTGTGGAGGAAAACCACCGATCCGGTGATCCAACTGTCAAAGGAGGCTTCTCAAATCAGACCGATAGGTGATGTTTGGATTAGTGGAAATGTTGGCTACGTTAGAGAAATCAAGAGGTTGAGACGTGTTAGGTTGGCTGCTCATAGGATAGTTTGTAAGATTTGTCTAATAGAAAAGGAAACAAAATGGGTTTCGCATCGAAAAAGGAAATAAAAAGTGTGAGATTAGAAGAACATTGAACGAAGCATTTGCTTTTTATACACATCATTATGTTCTCTGATGTGCTTCTTTGTTTCAACAAGTAAATTTTGCAAGCTCAACTACACTTGCACTTTTATAAACCTTTTTATTATTCGTGTGCATATTAGTGATGACGTTGAAATAAGTTGGTGCATTTCTAGAGAATTCTGAGGATAGCACTGAGAAAGTTTAACCGAAGTGACCTTTGTCAATAATAGCAGATACTACTCCAAATCAGAGGAATTGAATGATACCCTGTAAATACATAGTTCTTCCGGAAAACTTTTCCATTTTCTAAAAAAATTATAACAGTTCTGGTATAATATCAGTAGTGACAACCATATCATTAGTCAATTTTCAGTTGTGGCCTGTGGGAAATCTGCTATGATGGAAGGCAGGCATATATGGGCATCATTTGTGAGTTGGGCTGTGGCTTGTGAGCAATCTGTCATAGTGGAGCGAAATGCGGGCTATATTGGAGACAAATCTGGCACAACTTGAAGAGGTCTGGTTCACAGGGAGAGAGCAAAACAGGATCAGCTCAGAAGGCAGCCGGATGCCGTATCGTCATGCTCTCCTCTGCTTCTGGCCTCTGTGTCCTGCATCGATGGTTTAGACGGATTCTGCCATGGCAATGCTTGATGCTTCAGTAATGATGATCTGCAGACGCGTGGCTCCAGCAGCTCGTGCACAGCGAGCAACGCTGTGAAAAAGGTAACGGCATGGTGTGGTTGAGTGATGAAGTACCAACATATATACTTCCTCCGTTTCATTTTAATTGATGTTTTAGCTCTATCGCTAATACCCACCAAAAAAATAGCCAGCTATAACTTTCGTTATAACCTGCTATAGCCGTTGGAATGTCTACTACTAATATATACTATTTTCACAGGTATCATTTAGTTACCGTTAAAAAAAATAAGTCAGAGAGGACCGCTCTTAGCTCTCTATTTAACTTTCGCTAACAAAGCGAGCTGCGCAAAGCCTAGATCCAAATCGAAGTAAGCC
Organism: Zoysia pacifica; assembly: GCA_001602315.1. Taxonomy (NCBI): domain Eukaryota; kingdom Viridiplantae; phylum Streptophyta; class Magnoliopsida; order Poales; family Poaceae; genus Zoysia; species Zoysia pacifica. The sequence continues at coordinate 60,608 of BCLH01000886.1, forward strand.
TAGATCCAAATCAAAGTTACAAATTAAAAGGTATTCTTTCTTTACTAGATAAACTTGATATTTATGTTTCATGACATTAAACTTTGACCTATAATTTTCATAAATTTAATCAATTTTAATAATATAAAAATATATATTATGAAAATATTAACCAACTCGAGTATGATGGTGGCTATTGCGCTCTCCTCCAACTCTCAAGAAGATGAAGATGTATGCATTTCTTTATATATTTGGATATTTATCCTATTTAAGGAATTAAGTATTATAACTTATACTATTTTTTAAAAAAACCTATAAATGATTTAGCTTCCGCTATAGCTGGAAATAGCTTTTATTAGTTTTTATCGAAGGCCACAGTTAAAATGGTTTAGCCCACCTATTTTTTTCGTGGGCTAATACTAAGGAAAGAGGGTGTGCGCATTGAATATGAGACGAGATACTTCTCAGCCTCGATCCGGTGCTCCGGCTTCCAACTACGTCCACACTTGAACCTTCTGGCAACCTGTGGCCCTGAGATCTGGTGACGGCTCCACCGCATGGGCAGCGCCCTCCTCTGCTCTTGGTCGTGATGGCTCCTCCGTCCAAGCCTTGACCGCCTTCATCGCGGTGACATCCTCCGCCCCAGGATGCCAGATCTCCGCCTCGGTCTCGATCTCCACCGCCTCGAGCCGCGCCAGCTCCTCCGCCTTGGCCGTCGCTGATCGTGACCTCCACCGCCCCGAGACGCACTGGCTTCTCCGCTCGGGCCGCGCCAGCTTCTCCGCCCCGCCCACTTCTCCGCCTCGGGCTGCGTCGGCGACGCTATCGATGAAAGCGATGCAGTCACCGATGAAACTGGCGAAGGTGACCCAAACGACGGTGATGGCTTCACAGCTCCGAGCCTCGACCTCCTCTGCCCTGGTTGTGGCGTCCTTCGCCCCGAGGATGCGATGGATCTTTTCGCCGTGGGAGGACAGACTGGGGAGGAAAGGAGGGTGTGAGCATGGACACGGCGACTGCACCAAGTACCGCGCCAGACCAGCAGCTCCATCGCAGCACACGCACCAGGCGGGAGAGCGTACGCACTCATGCGCCAGAATGGATGTTGGGCCAGTAGAGTGTTGGGCTCCTGCGCCGGCTATATATATGTGTAGCTATCTCCTGGGATAAAGATAAACAATATTCCTATCGCATATCTTCTTCCTCTATCGCAAGTTACTCGCTCACCTCTGTTCTTCTCCGAATGCTCTTCCTCTGCGGCTAACATTCTGGTATCAGTATCATTGATCCTCGGCCGTGGCTTCCGCATCCCACTACACTCGTCTCGCCAAACAAACTGGTGCTATGGATCCCCACTTGAAACTGATTTTGAAAACATTCGAGAAGCAATTCACAGAGCAGGACGTGAGGTTGGAGGCGCGGTTCGCCGAGCAGGATGCGAGGATGGAGGCGCGGTTCGCTGCACTGGAGAAATCGGCGTCCTCTACGGCGAGCGCACTGTCGACAGAGATCGGGACTGCGGTCGCTTGCTCTCTGGAGCCGCTTGAGCGGGCGCACGTGGAGGTCTCCAACCGGCTCGATTCAGTCGAGGTGTCGGCGTTCACGTGGGTCGCCGCTTTGGAATCGGCCGCAGCAGCCTTAGACTCGTGGCGGCCGTCGGTCGAAGGCGCCATCAACAACCTCAAGATTTCGATCGACTCCATCAGGCATGACATCTCTCCAGGCTCCAAGTCACGGGAGCGTGAAGTGATGGATCTGAACCGGGACAAGCGGCGTTTTGACCACCGGCACATTAATATACGATCGCGAGGGAGATGTACTTTCATATTCGATATGCCCTAGTCTAAACAAGACTCAAATGAGTTTTAACTTGGTTCGAACCACCTCGAGCAATGTAATATCCTACGTCCAGAGAGCGGATTATCTCGATGATGATAGTACAAGGGTCAAATTCTCTCTTCGCGAGAGAATCCAGAACAGATCGAAAGCGATCGGAGTGTGGATGAGTGGGGATGCTTGCTAGAAGGGAAGCAAGAACCTAGGGCCTTAGTGTTCCTTAGTTTGTTTTTTTATTGTTCTCTCTATCGCTCCCCGAGTCCTTCTTATATAAGGCGATCTGAGGTTACAAATGATGGATCCTACGCGATCCTGTCGCTGTCGTCGTCATCATTCGTTCTGCCCAGACGCGGACCTGACCTGTCGCGTCGCGCGCAGCGGCGGGCACTACTTCTGTTGGAGTGCCGTCGTGGTGAATCTCGTCCCGTCCCGTCATGGCAGTTGGCAGGTGGCCACTAGAGTAAATATGGCATAACACGATACCTACTCTCTAGAGGTCGCTCCCCTGAGGGTCGGTTCTTAGAGGCTGGAGTCTCCGTGCGTTTTAAAACGGCTAAGACTTGCTGTCGTAAATCGCCGGCTTAGGGTTGGAACACGTGGTCGCCCAACCTTTAATCCGAGGTCTTACGTGTACAAACACGGGCCATCAGATACCCGGGTAGTTGATCCGACACCAAGCATACTCGGAGATCCAGGGTCGGCTTCCGCGCACCCATCTGGCGGAGCTGCAACCGACGGCCCTAATTGGCACCGCGTCGACACACCATACCTGGATCAGGGTGCTGGGTCAGTGTTCACCTATGCCCCTGACCCAATTCGTTTTCATTTCTACGCCACTATCACAGTCCATTTGGGGGGAAGTATGGATCGAGTCCTGGGCAGTTACCTAAGATTTCATTTCCTGTTTTCACTGGAGATCATCCGAGATTGTGGCGGTCTCGCTGTGAGAGTTACTTTGACATGCACTGTATTGACCCTAGTTTATGGATCAAAGTAGCTTCAATGCACTGTGAGGGCATGGCTGCACGTTGTTTACAGTCTATTGAGAGGAAACTTCACATGTTAGACTGGGAAGGTTTTTGTCATCTCATTCATGATAGGTTTGGGCGAGATCAACATGAGCCCCTAATTAGACAGTTGTTTCACATCAAACAAGTTGGGTCAGTCACCGAGTATGTTGAAAACTTCTCTACTTTAGTTGATCAACTGTCTGCATATGAAGCCAATGCTGATCCCCTTTACTATACCATGAGATTTATTGATGGACTTAAAGATGAAATTAAGTCAATCATTATGGTTCAACGACCGGTAGACTTGGACACTGCTAGTGCTTTGGCTCTTGTGCAGGAAGAGGCGCTGGAGTGTCACAAACGCAAAGAGCCTCGACTTCATGACCTATTGTTCAACCGGACGGTCACAAGGACGGCAATGCCGTTACCTCTGCCACCTGCTGCAGACAAGCCTCAAGAGTCAAGGGAGCTGAAATGTCTGTGGAACGATCTCACAGTCAACTGAAGACAAGCTAGCCTCTCTGAAGGCTTATCGGCGTGCGCGGGGACTCTGTGACAGATGTGCAGAAAGATGGAAGCCGACTCATAAGTGTGCAGCAACAATCCAGTTACAAATAATGCAAGAGGTTTGGGATCTGTTTTCTGAAGCGGACAATGATCATCAGGAACAGCATCTTCAAGGGACTGATCAGTCTCACCTTCTGTTGGCTCTGTCGCATGAGGCTTTCACTGGCAGTGCTACTTCTAAAGCTCTGCAGTTGACTGGGCATGTTCAGGGTGTGGAGGTCTTAATTTTAATTGACTCCGGAAGCTCACATTCTTTCATCTCTACTGAGATAGCACAGCAACTACAGGGGGTTCGTGCATTGTTGGCACCGATTGCAGTGAAGGTGGCCAATGGTCAGTTGCTAGTGTGTCGTGCTGAAGCTTTTCAAACATCCTGGTCATGTCAGGGATTCCAGTTTTGCTCCAATCTGAAAGTGCTGCAACTGCCATGCTACGATATGGAAATTGGTCTCGAGTGGTTGGCAGCTTACAGCCCAATGAGAGTGGACTGGGCCAACAAGTGGTTGTCAATTCCGTATAAGGGCCATCAGGTATTGCTGCAGGGTCACTCGTCCACCGTTGATCACAATACTGTGGTGCAATTGCTATTGGTCGATGCAGATAACACATCATCAGTCTCTCTGTCCTCTCATTCACCTGCAGTATCTGAGCTGTTACAAGAATTTGAGGATGTATTTGCTACACCAGTCGAGTTGCCTCCTAACCGCAATGAGAATCATACTATCCCTCTTATAGCAGGATCGAAGCCGGTGTCTATTCGCCCTTATCGCTATCCTCCAAGTTTGAAGAATGAGATTGAATGCCAAGTCGCAGACATGCTGCAGCAGGGTCTGATTCAGCATAGCACAAGTGCTTTCTGCTCTCCTGTCTTCTTGGTTAAGAAAAAGGATCAGACCTGGCGCTTTTGTGTGGATTACCGTTATCTAAATGCCATCACAGTTAAGAGAAAGTACCCAATCCCTATCTTTGATGAGCTGATGGACGAGTTAGCCCACGCCTCTTGGTTCACGAAGTTGGACCTCAAATCAGGGTATCATCAGATTCTTCTGCAGCTCGGAGAGGAACACAAAACAGCGTTCCAAACACATCAGGGCCATTTTGAGTTTAAAGTCATGGCTTTTGGATTGACTGGAGCTCCGGCAACCTTCCTCAGTGCTATGACCACCACTTTAGCTCCTGTCCTGCGCAAGTTTACTTTGGTTTTCTTTGACGAAATCTTGATTTATAGCCCTTCTTGGGAAGACCATTTGGTGCACATCAGGACTATCTTACAGTTTTTAAGAAAGGATCAGTGGCAGGTCAATCTAAAGAAATGTGTGTTTGCACAGCAGCAAATCAGTTATCTCGGACATGTCATCAGTGCAGCAGGCATTTCTACTAATCCTGCAAAAATTGAGGCAATTCAGCAGTGGCCTGAACCTCATGATGTGAACTCTCTACGCAGTTTTTTGGGACTGGCTGGGTACTACCGGAGTTTTGTGAAGCACTATGGTATTATCAGCAAGTGTCTCATAGATCTGCTGAAAAAGCACACTACATTTATGTGGACTGACACTCATTCGACTGCTTTTCATACATTGAAGCAGGCTTCGATCTCAGCGCCAGTCCTTGCTATTCCAGATTTTGATAAACGCTTCGAGGTACATACCGATGCTTCAGCTTTGGGGGTCGGTGCAGTGCTCATACAGCAAGGTCATCCGTTGGCTTTCTTGAGTCGAGCTTTGGGTCCCAAGAACCAAGGGTTATCTACTTATGAAAAGGAGTATCTCGCTATCATTATGGCCATTGCCCACTAGAAACCATATTTATAGCTGGCTGAATTTATAATCTTCACTGACCACAAGAGTTTGGCTCAGTTGAATGAACAACGCTTACATACATTGTGGCAACAGGAGGTGTACACTTAACTGGCAGGATTGGCCTATCAGATTGTGTACAAGAGTGGACAAGAGAATTGTGCTGCGGATGCTCTTTCTCGTCACCCTCATCATACATTGAACAGTTTGGCTGCTTCCCATAGTTCGCCACTATGGTTACAGGAGGTAACTGAAGGTTATACCAAGGATGATCAGGCTCAACAGTTGATTACTAAATTGTCACTCACCTCTGATGCTGAGGGTCCATTTACTTTCAAAGGTGGTCTTATTCACTACAAAGGAAGAATTTGGTTGGGCAACAACATCACTTTACAGCAACGGGTGTTGGCTGCCATGCATGATAGTGCAGTAGGGGGACATTTGGGTGTTCCAGTCACATATAGGCACCTCAAACAGCTGTTTGCTTGGCCATCAATGAAAGGGGCAGTACACTCCTACGTCAAGTCCTGCGCTGTGTGTCAACAAACGAAACCTGATCGGGCCAAATACCCAGGACTACTTCAGCCACTTCCAGTTCCAGATCATGCTTGGCAAGTGTTATCTCTGGATTTCATTGAAGGTCTGCCAACTTCGGGATCAGCTAATTGCATTCCTGTGGTTGTGGATAAGTTCTCCAAATACACGCATTTTCTTCCACTGAAACACCCCTTCTCAGCTCAGCAGGTAGCCAAAGTGTTTTTGGATCAGGTGTACAAGTGACATGGCATGTCAGAGGCTATAATTTCAGACCGGGACCGGATCTTTACGAGTCAGTTTTGGCAGCAGCTGTTCATTTTGACTGACACACAACTTCGCATGAGCTCCGCATGCTACCCCCAATCTGACGGGCAAACAGAACGAGTAAACCAATGTCTTGAGACTTTCCTTCGATGTTTTGTTCAAGCATGTCCGAGGAAGTGGAAGGATTGGTTGCCATTGTCGGAATTCTAGTACAACACTAGTTGTCATTCAGCTTTGGGACGTTCTCCATTTGAAGTCTGTTGCGGGCTCAGCAACGTATGAAGGCGCAGGCGGATAAACATCGTTCAGAAAGGAGTTTTCAAGTTAGAGACATGGTTTATTTGAAGTTGCCGCCTTATGTCCAGTCTTCTCTCACACCGCGCTCTAATCAGAAACTCAGTTTCAGATTTTTTGGTCCATACAAGGAGCTGGCTCGTGTTGGCAAGATGGCCCATAAACTGGAGTTACCTGCTTCCAGTAGCATACATCCAGTTTTCCACGTATCTCAACTCAAAGCACACGCACCTCGGCAAGAGCAAGTGATCTCTTCTCTACCTGATCATGATCTAGCACCTCAGCTTCCGGTGCAGGATCTGGACAGACGCATGGTTTCCCGTGGTGGTTCGCGGCTGGCACAAGTCAAAGTGCAATGGTGGGACATGAGTCCTGTAACATCCCGTAAAATTCGAATTGAATAAAGCAGCAATTTATTCTCAATTTCGTTCCAAATTAATTATCTGTCTCAACTTTTGTTCCGATCAAAAATCATTCGTTCCGAATTCGTTCCGTCTAAATCCGAAATCCGTTCGACTAAATTGATCCGGTGCCGAAATAATTTAGTCCGCGTAATTTTCACGTTGACTAAAATTGTTTCTCGAAAATTCCGTAATTAATTTTCGGGTCTTTAAATATTTTCTCCAAATTAATTTCTGCAACCTTTCTATTTGTTTCATGATTTTCAATAAATTTCTGAATTAATTTCTAAACTCCATTTTTTTACCCTTCTATAAATATCCTCTCAACCCTAACCCCTATCACTTTTCCTCCACTTCTTTCTTCCACCGCAAGTTCTATTTTCCTGGAACCGTCGTCTTTCCTCCGCGCCGCCTCTCCTCGTTTTCCGTCGCCGTCAGCTCAGCCGCGCCGTCCCCACCTCTCTCTTCAATTCCCGCGCAAACCTCCTGCGTCGCCAGCCAGCACCGACTCCACCTCGTCTCTCGCGCGTTGCCCTTCGGCCCGTCGGTCCAAGCGTCGACCTCGTCTCTAGCGCGCTGTCCTTCGGCCCGTCAGTCCAAGCGTCGACCCCGTCACTCCGCGCGCCTACCGCGAGCCATCGCCTGCGCCGCGTAAATCCCTGCGCCGGGTCGAGCCGCGTCATCCAGCGCGAGACGACCGAAGCCTGCTGTCGAGCTGTCCGCCAGACCGATTCACGCCGTCCCCGTCTGCTTGGAAGTCCGCGCCGCTGTGTCGCCCTCTGATCCAGCAGTGCATCGGCGCTGGGGTTTATTCATCAGTCCGTAGCCGCGCTGATCCAATCTCCAATTTCCAGCGCGGGTTTCCGATCTTTGATCTCCGATTTCGTCTTCAATTTTAGATCTCGGTGAGAACAATTTCTCTTCTCCTAAATTCATTTTCCGTTCCGATTAATTGTTAGATTAATTGCTAATTTGTCTTGCGATTAATTAATCTGCAATTTATCTAAATCCTTGTGGTCTCAATTATCTACAATTTCCGGAGAATCCCATTTGATCACCGATTAATCTCGAAGTTGTCCCGTTATTTTTGTTCCGTCGCGATTATTGTGTAGGGTTGTTTCGGGGAACGTTTTGCGCGCATTTAGTCTAGTAATTTCGATTTAGAATCTAATTCCAGTTCTATTCTTTGTCGCGAAATTAGTGTCTAATCCCTGTTGTTCGTGTTGTGATTAGCTGCTGTTCCTAAGGAGGAGTTCTGCGAGCCCGATCAGTTTGCCGATTCGGATTCCGATTTCGATCTCGAGTTGCCAGGCAAGCCGCGTTCTTTGATCACTTTGTTCCCAGCATTTTAAACTGCATGTTTTGTTTGCAACCTTAATTTGCATGCCAACTATTTTAAAATGTGCTAGCAACATTCCTAAGCCGTGCCTGTTTACTGTTCCACAAATATCAACCCTAGGATTGCTTTAGTATATTTATTTTACTTTTATGCATAGCCAAGCTTAGTCGCATTTATTTTTATCTCATATCTATCACTATAAAATGGAATTTGTGTAAATGCTTTTGTACTGTGCTTCAAATGTGTGAGTATTGCAAATAACTATACATAACTATTTAGCGGGGGCAGGAGGCAGTATGAGGAGCTGGGGGACTTTCGGGAAGTCCCTATGAGAGTACCTGTGGCGGGTACACTGGAGGCTTCGGCCTTGGCGGCGAGTTTGTTGCTTGTTGGAGTTGTGGTTGGAGAGATGGCCTGCCCCGGTAATTAAGGACCGAGTCTTTCGAGCCTTGTACACTCAGTTGACAACCATGCACACCACATTACCCTGTATGGGCAGTTGGCTTGATCTTGAAGCTTGCCGAGACTGGTTGTTTACCCGTGGGTTGGCGGTGTAGTGTTAGTGTGATGTTGAGCTTTGACTCCCCACATGAGATCGAGATACCCCACCTGATCAGTGGTAGGCTCTTCACAGCTTCAGGACCCGATTGCGTAGGCTTTTGAGATCCCTATCTTGAAGGACGGATGACGCCAGTTAAAGCTTGTGGACGGGTCTTGTGTGTACGTCGGGGCTACGACGGTAGTTCCCGATGACGCATCCCGTGGGTCCAGGTGTATAACCTCTGCAGAGTTTTAGTCGATGCGCATTGCCACGTCCTTTTTGAAGGACACCACCCTGAGTTGTGCTCCTCGTTGAGTAGTTTTGTTTTTCTTCCTCCTCTTCTTTTCTAAATGTTTTTGACTTCGGCCTTTGAGCTGTGGCCGAGTGTGGAGATTACATCGGCATTAAAATGAACCCTCGCCCGAGATAACGGAGATCTCTGCGGGGCAAGATAATAAAATTTGACAAGTTTGAAAATAAAGCTTTATTGCATACTTTAAATAAACTAAAATGTTTAAAACTTGCATTTAGCACTTGAGCCATGCCTTTACCCTTGAAACCTTTTGCATGCATACATTGTTGTTAGGTAGTACGCGGTTTGCTGAGTATTCGTACTCACGGCTTTCTAATTTGTTGTTTTCAGAGGATTCGCTCAGCTTCGACTTCGACTACGTCTTTGACGGCCCGTGACGACCGCTCCTGCGCTCGAGCTAGCCTGTGTGGAGGAGGTTCGCTACTGTCGCTATGTTGATGCTTCCACCGCTGCTTTTGTTGGTTTCACGATAGAGATATATCCGCTCTGAGATATTTCTAGTCTGTGTGCCGATGGACCCCTTTAGAGAATTATATTCTAATCATTTTACTCTGATCTACTATTTTCTAATTTGTTTTTTGCTTAATATTTCTGTTATGGTTTCTTGATTGATCGCTTGTGATATCATGATTGTCAACCTCCTGAGATTGGCAATGTCACGTGAGATCGAGACTTATCGAAAGGTAAATGAAAACTCGGTCGTTACAAGTCCGGAACTGGCAACATGGGAGGACGAGGAAGCGTTGCAGCAGCGCTTTCCATCTGCTCCTGCTTGGGGCCAAGCAGGCACTGAAGCGAGGGAGAATATGAGCATGGACACGGCGACTGCATAGTACCGCGCCGGACCAGCAGCTCCGTCGCAGCACACGCTCTAGGCGGGAGAGTGTACGCACTCATGGGCCAGAATGGATGTTGGGCCAGTAGAGTATTGGGCTCCTGCGCGGGCTATATACATGTATAGCCATCTACTGGGATAAACAAGCAATTATGAGATAAACAATATTCCTATCGCCTATCTTCTTCCCCTGTCGCAAGTTACTTGCTCGCCTCTGTTCTCCGAATGCTCTTCCTCTGCTGCTAACAGAGGGGCACTGGGTGTGCGCAGGAGGAATAGCGCAAGGCGGTGCGGGAGGAGACGGGGGAGGCGAGAAGGGGTGCCAGGCGCACGGGGGGAGGAGATCGAGGTGGAGACGAGCTGCGTGGATTGCGTGCAGGAGATTGGGAAGGGAGTAGGATGAGAGGGGAGGGGAACGGTAAAAGATCCCAGTGACATGAGTTACACGGCCTGTTGGTGCATGCAAAGGTGAGAACATCAAGTAACGTGAGAAAATTGTCGGAGGTCAATTTTAGTACGGAGGGAGTACATGATATATATTCGAGTTTTTTACAAGATAGTTACCCGGCCATCGTGCAGGGTCCGTCAGTGCTGCCAAACGGCATGTGGGTCACCGGTCTGGGACCGAACGCGGCAGTCCATGTAGATGACATTGTCGTCAAAAGGACACGGAGCAGGATCTTTTACCCAAATGGCTTATGATTGTTCGAAATAGAAGATGGTAATGAATGTGTACTCTGGTCTACATGATAGTCTACTCTCGGTGTTGGTCTCGTTGGCATGCATATGGTGACACCTTGTAGTTACTTTAAGCGTGATTGGATAGGTGCATGCGTGGCGACCAGGCTCGCTGCGTGCAAAGAGCTGATGTTTGGTTGCCGGCGCCGCGTCGTGGCCTAGCCAGCCGGCTGCAAAAATTCCTGTCACGCTCGCATCTGTTTCTCCTCGGCCTGGCTCACCGTGGCCAGGTTCTCACTGGCCAAGCTTAGCTGAAACCGAAACACAATCATGCCTTGTGATCACCGAGACGTAGTCCTGAGAGTTGCGCCGAAGAATTCGAGGGTCAAACATTAGATTGGATCATGCCTTAAAAGAATTGGATTTTGATTATGGTCCGTTTAGAAAAAAAAAGGCCGTGTTTACGGATCATACTCATTTTTAATGCTCCAATAAATTTTTGAATTATGATTGTGTATTAATTCTAATAGAAAAGTTAAAGAAGTATAGCAGGTCATGGATCAAACAATTAGTATTATTATTAGACCAGCTCTAGTTTTTTAAATAGACTAGGATCGGAATGGACTTTATATTATAAAGGGCAAAATTGGATTGAGTTTGATATAATAAATTTGGATTGGATAAGGATAGAGTCCATTAAAAAAATAAAGGGCTGAGTTAGAAGTTGGATTGGAACATCTTCCGTCTTCTTCACTTCAAAGTGTCCTATCAATTCTCTTCCGTTTCCGTCTTCTTCGCTCCAAATTTGGATTGGAATATTTTTTTAATAAAATGAATAGTCAAAGTTGATGTTAAAATTCAACAGTGTCAATAATTTAAAATCAGAGAAAGTATTTGTTTGCTTGATAGCTGCATACGTACATGTATGTATTGCCGTATGTTTCCAGGCTTTTGAAGGGGCATCTGAAAAATATACTGTGAGGAGGTTCGTTTTTTCTCTGATATATCAGTGAAGCAATAGACAGTTCGCTATTGTTGCAAAATTTAATTTTTTCTGTTCCCTACAAATAATTAAGAGTATTCTCTTGTCTATTAGTACATGCTTTGCAGGGGAAAAAAATGAAGAGTATTCAATAGAAAAAAAATGATAGTGTTTAGCATGCCTCGTATAATAGAAGTCTTTTAGTTTTAGTAAGGGTGCGTTTGGCTTCAAGAATCGATTCTGATTCGTGGTCGAATCAGCTGAATTGCCACCAAATGGATAAAAAAAAGAAACGATTCGATCCAGAATCAGAACGAAACGATTCGACAATTGGCCTACGCACATGGAACGGTCGAAATGTTGTTTCGCTGGAGAATCGCCTGGGTGTTCCCGAATTGGATTGCGAGTTACACGTATTTACAGCAAAAATGTTATTATTTACGAGAAAATTACTACTGTTTGAATTTTTTTTAAATGGTTAATTTTTAAAAATTTAAAGAAGTTTTCTCAAGTTTCTAAAGTTTTTTAAAGTTGTTTTTTTAGATGTCGAGCTCTACGTAAAGGTATCCTCTGAATTATTTTTAAAGTTGTTTAGGCAGTTCCTTTAATTTTCTAAAATTGTTATAATATTTTTAATATTAAACAAGAAAGGTATATTGGTCATTTCAATCATTCTCTTTGCTAATTTGAATCACTAAAATTTTCTTAATAGTTTCTAAAGTGATTTTTTTCTGATTAGAAATGTTTTTAACTAAAACTGAAATGTTTCTGATTCTTCAAAAAATTGGAACGGTAACAAATGCACTAATGTTTTGGGGGTGTCAATTATATGACTAGTCATTCCAGATCAGTACCTATCTATAAGGTGCGACTCCAAGGAAGCTAAGGGTCCATGTGCCAGAGATTCTATGAAACACTACTTAGAATTGATGAGTTTCCTACGAAATTTTCTTCGTTCCCTACAGTTTATTTTGGACCCTAGGAAAAAATATTTTTCCTACGGTGAATATAAAAACTGTGGAGAAAATCTCATATTCCCTACAGGCTACAACATCACCTGGTTCCTAGGGACATCATCGTACCGTGGGGCATTTCGAAATTTTCCGTGTCTCATCTCTCTCTCTCCCCCTTCGCTGTAACTCAACAGTCACACCGCGTCTCTTCGCACTCTCCATTCTATTCTCTTGCTCCCATCCGCATCTCACTCTACTCTACGGTTTCTCATGAAAAACTGTAGTGCAATTCTACATTTCCGTCAACCTTTTCCCTAGGAATCTTTCCCCAGAGAATCCTTTTTCCTATGGCTTTTTAGCTTTTCCATACTATTTTTATTTCTTGGAAACTAGTTGATTCTAAGTAGTGGATGTGATTCTCTTTGAGCAGTAACTCTCTCTACAAGAGGTGATTTTGTAGATAAAAGTGATTCTGTTTGATTATCTCGGATTAACTCTTAAAATCAAGATAGATAATCAATTCACAGAATTAAGAGGAGCTACCTTTTTTAGCTGACAACTTCTCAGTTCATTTCATAGAATCAGACCAAAGGATCAGTCAAGAATCACTTATCTTAGAAGTTAAAACGGTGTTTGGCACGACTTTCTTATTTCTACATGAGAATCAGCTCTTTAGAGCTCCGCCAAAAGAGCCCTAAATGTAGTAGTCAAGGGTAATAAGGGAATGAAGACAGCAAACAAAAAGCTATAAATGGACGGTAATGCAATGCTAACTGGCTATAGGACAAAGTCATTTGTGATAACCCGATGCATAAAAGGCATATGCAGCTAAGAATAAATTCATTTGTGATAACTCAATCTCAATGCATAAGTGAAAGTATAATAAAAGGTTTTTAAGTGCGCATCTATGCTGAGATGGAAGAGAGAGAGAGAGAGAGAGAGAGAGAGAGAGAGAGAGTGAGTGAAGAAGCCAATTGATGCATCATGCATGAGCTCCAAGAAATTCCGTGAAACAAGAAAATGAGCCATGTATTAACAATCAATAAAGTATGTCCTGATAGCTAACTACGATATGAATTTTGTCAGTGTTTTGACCACCGACACAGTAAAATTTACGTATTTAGAGAGGGATTGGATGCGCTCTTCATATCTAGGTGGGCTAGTCTACAGAAGATTGGAGGTTTAACCTGGCTCAGGCCACCACAGAGATGTAATACTCTACGTCCAGAGGGAGTGGATCGTACAAGCTCGAAACAAGGTTACAATGATGGAAAGGCTCTAGCTCAAGCAAGAACTCTAGCACGTGCATGTGGTGTGTATGTGTATGAATCTAACTTGACCTGTCATCTAAGGCCCCTGGTGCCCCCTTTATACAGGGGTCGGACCGGGGGTACAAGCTTGGCGCTTACGAAATCGAGTGGACCCTGAAGGGTGGGGCCGCGGTCTTTTGAGAAGTTGATTCTTTGGCGCTCGCTAGTACTGGAGCAGCTTGTCGGTGTTCTTTTATCGTCCTTTGTCCAACGTCGGGGGACAAAAGTTGTTTTACTGTTTTCTTTACAACCCATTAGACTACTTTTCCCTTCTGTTGGCTCGCTTTACCTCCCGCGAGGTTGTTTTACCTACTGCTGTACAGTGTCAGGAATCTTTGTGCTCGTTCAGGGTTGGTCGTTGAGACGGTGGCCGACCCTAGGGTTAGACGCGTAAGACGGTTCCCATCCATCGTTTGAATGGGTCCCATTGTCAGCCCCGACCCTCGGACGGTGGGGCCAACTCTTCGAGTAACCTCGACCCTTGGGGGGTTGGGCTAGTTGTTCGGGCCTTTGTGCGATGTTCTTTAGTGAGTCGTAATTTCGGCCCATGGGCCTCGATCCTTCACTGGGCTTTCATATCAATCCTGAGGTCGTAGATACCTGAGGTACATGACTCTGATAGTAGCCCTCGAGCCCTGCACCGTTTGCAATCTCTGTTGAGACGGCACTGGGTTAGTCCTTGTTGGTCTTCAATGCTTGATCCTAGGGGCGCGAGCGCGCCCATAGGCGTAGCCCTCAGGCGATCCGAAGAGTCGGTCAGGGGTTTAATCTTTCATCTGGTTGTCGGTCTTCGGTCATTGATCGTACAGGTGCGTGCGAGCGCGCCCATAGTGCGTAGCCCCTGAGCCCCCAGGCGATCCGAATGACTCAAGCGAAACGCCCTACCTGACTTTTATAAAGATAGAAGGGAGAAGGTTTTGAAGGTGGCCTCGTTATCCACACATCTGGGGTCAGTTAGGGGTTTAAACTTTGTCTTCGTACATAGAATTCTTGCGGGTGCGCGCGAGCGCACCCGTAGCGTGTAGCCCCCGAGCCTCCGAGCGATCTGAAGGGTCGGTCGAGGGTTTCATCCTCAAGATGGATTTTCCCGACCATCGATGTTGGTCGGGACCAATTTTTGGTTTTGGTCGGACTCAGTTGAGGCCAATTTTTATTATTGGTCGAGTTTAGAGTAGGATGTCTAGATTGAACCGGTCGGACCAACCGTATCTCATGATTGGCAGGGCGCCTAGGATGGACCAAGCGGATTTCAAACTCTATGATGAGCGCGCAAGGATTTCCAACTCTATGATGCGGTTCGGTGACTGACCCTCGACTACCCCGGTGTTGGGGCTTCGGTCCCACTGCGTCCACATGGCCTGCAAGCATTGGGTCTCAGAAGTGGAAACGCCGCATTATAGCCTGACAAGGGGCATTAACCCCGTGGGTTGATTCGTGCGTGCGCGTCCCGTTCGTCTAGCGCTTGGCGGGCATTAATTGGGCTAGCATGCGCGCGCAGGGCGCCAGACGTCACCTCAACCGGTGGAGGCAATGAGAGTTTTGCTTCGGGCCCACCCGTCGGTGGGCAGGGTGCGGAGATCATGGGTGCTCATTAGTTTAGGCGGCCATCATGACGTGGATTAACACTGCATCGCGCTATGTCGCGTCGTGCTTCGGGAGTCATGGGGGTGGAACCGTTTGCCTCCTTCGTGTATAAAAGTGGGGGAGTGGATTTCGAAATCCATTCCACCCATTGCCCTGCTCGAACTCTTCTTCTTTCTCACGCTCCTGAGCTCCTGCTTTCACTGTGCCCTTTTCGCCTCCTACTCTTCTTCGCCTCTGTTGCCACCGTTGTTGTTGCCATGGCCGCGGAGTGGAAGCCGTCGATCACCTCCGACGACATCCTCGAGAACCACGCGGAAGTAGGGCTCATTTAGACGCAGGCCGCCATCTGTTGGAGATCAGTGTGGGGCCAGCAGGCTGCGGCTCCTGCGCCGAACGAGATCGTCACCTTCGCCCACTTCCACAAGCGTGGGTTTGGGCTGCCCTGCTCCGAGTTCTTCCACGGGTTGCTCACCTTCTACCGCATCAACCTCCACCATCTCAACCCGAACGGGCTTCTTCACATCTCAATATTCGTCACCCTCTGCGAGGCCTTTCTCGGCATCCCTCCACACTTCGAGCTGTGGAGGTACGCCTTCAACATCCAGCAGTCATCCAGCAACCGCGCCGGTGGTCGGCGGTACCGGGGCACTGGGATGTGCCTCCGCGGCGCGGGTGGCGGAATACATTAGCATGCCCCTGTAGAAGTCACTCTAAGGCTGAGACGGGGAGTGGTTCTACGTCAGCAACATCGCTCACGGGCTGCCGGCATTCTGCAATGAGGTCTCCATGATGCGCGACTCATGGAACTCCGTGCCATCGGCCACCTGGGTGCAGGAGCTGGCACCGCTCCTCCTTCGGATCGGGGACCTGCGAAGCGCCAAGTTGACTGCTATCAAGGTGGTCTGGACCTTCGTGCAGCGTCGTGTGCTCCCGCTCCAACGCCGTGCCTGGCTCATGTGGGACTGCACGGTCCCGCAGATGGCACTCGTGTGGTGGTTGGGGAGGAGCTGCTGAGCGTCGAGGTCGATGCCCGGG
The DNA here is from genome assembly GCA_001602315.1 of Zoysia pacifica. Taxonomy (NCBI): domain Eukaryota; kingdom Viridiplantae; phylum Streptophyta; class Magnoliopsida; order Poales; family Poaceae; genus Zoysia; species Zoysia pacifica. The sequence continues at coordinate 76,862 of BCLH01000886.1, forward strand.
TGGCACGCATGCTGGAGGGCTACTTACTCGGGGAGCTCACCAGCGGGCGCCGTTGGCTGCACTTCCAGGGGTGAGTCGCTCTTCAGAGCAGTTTTCATCGTCGGGTTTGTAGTGCAGTCTTGGTAGGCGTAGATTGAGTCATTTTTCATTGGTGTCGTTGCAGGCGGTTCATCTTCTTCATCCGCTGCAGCATCGGCGCCAGTGCCGACGAGCATGACTTCTTCGTGCACTCCAGCAGCTCCGTCGGCGGGAGCTGGCTCTGGCGCGGGTGGCTCTCGGAAGAGGCTGAGGAGGCCCGCCGGTTGGTCGAGACCGGGAGTACTTGCCCGACAGGTTCTCAGCCCGGCCCCTCAGCCCATGCGGGAGGAGGTGGCCGCCTTGGCGGCGCAGGTGTCGAGCGAGGAAGTGATGATCTCGTCCGGAGAGTCTGGACAGCGGGTCGAAGTCCGTGTCCGATGACGCCCCCGGCTCTCCAGCGAAGAGGGCGAGGGTCGGTGGTCTAAGTGTTTGTCACCGTTCCTGACCCCATCATCCACCTAGTGCTACCCAAGGTCAGGGTGGCGGCAGCAGTGACCTCATGCGCCCCAAGGGCCGGTCAGCAGGGATCAGGCCTTGTTGTTCCTCTCTCGGTCTGTCAGTTGAAGGCGTAAGTTCCTGCCACAGCGATTTGTTTGTCGAAATAAATTGCATGAGTGGTGGACTTATCTCGTTCGTACTGACAGGGCATCGATGGTGGTCCTTGCTGCTCCCGTTTCCGCGTCGGGGAGCACGCCGCCGGTCGGCGGAGGAGGGTCTTGCACTTCGGTGGTGGCAGTTGGAGAAGTTTTGCAGCCTCTTCCAATTGCCCCGCCATTTCCAAATCTTCATCCCTAGAGGCCACCGGTCGACGTGCCGGTTTTTGAAGAAGCTTCGCAGCTTCCTCTGCCCCAGGGTGCACCAGCCAGCGAGCCGGCAGCTGAAGAAGTTTTGCAGCCTCCACCCTCAGGCACTGATGCCGGGGTCTGGAGGGGGCTGCCGCTGAAGAAGTCGTACTACCTCCCTTGGCCACAGGCACCGAGGGGGATGGCGTCACGGTGGTTGGGGAAGGCGATCAAGTGCCGGCCTTGACTGCCGCAACGGAGGGGGTGCCGAGGGCACCGAGCCCACCCCCTGCAAAGGACCGTCGAACATGGCTTCAAGCGGTACCATTGAGGTTCTGGTGGAGGCGAGCGGAGAGGCGGCAAGGTGGCCGCCACGTCTGAGGCTAAGGTTGCTGTTGCCGGGACTTCGTCCTTCGGTCGTCCGGGGTCGGACGTGGCAGACCCCCCATCTAGAGAGGTGGTTGCGTAGGCCCTGCACTACTACGATGACCAGGTGCACGGGGTCCGAAAGATTGTCTATTCAGTCGGCTCATCTTTGAGCAAGCTGCTCGACGAGCTGGCCAAGTGCCAAGACGTCATCGAGGGTCCCGCTCTGCATGAAGCCTGGGTAAGTTGTAATTGACTAGGAGTTCATTAACACGAACCTTTGCTACGGGTGACACTGAATTGTGTCTTTTGCAGGAGGTCCTATTCCAGTCGTTGGGTCAGCCCCCGAGCGACCCCAGGTTGGAGGCGGAGGTCGAAGCCCTCCGTCGGGAATTGGACGAGACTCGGGCCGGTCGGGGCGCGTCGTGAGAGGACACCCTTCAACTCCATTGGGAGGTCAAGGCCGCGGGGGAGGAGGCCCGAGCGGCTTGGGAGCAGGCTCAAGCGGCTCGGGAGGAGAAGAGGAAAGTCTCCACTGAGCTCGCCACCACCGTGCACACCGCCTCCAGTAAGTTACCTGTTGCCTTGATTTCTGCTTCTGGTTCTCCCCATCCTCAGGAGTTAGGAATTGAGGGTGATCGTTTTGCTCAGAGCTCCAAGAGCGGTTGGGCCGCACGGACGCGGAGGTGAAGGCCGCCATGAGTCAACAACTCTCTGCTGAGGCGGGTCGGCAGAGAGCTCTGGTCGACATCAAGGGGGCCGAGGAGGACAGCGATCGAGATGCCAATCTTCGGTTCGCTGCCGAGGCGGCATGTGCGGCGGCGGAGGACGAGGTGGCCAAGCTCACCACGGAGCTGGCCCGTGTGCAGCAGGAGCTGGCGGACACACCCTCTGCAGTCGGGGTTGTCAGTGAGGAACGCGACGGTATGTACCTTTGGAACACATGTTAAGCAGAGTTCTGATGTGGGGTCGGCTGCTCATTGTTGTTGTCTTGCAGCCGTGGTTCGCTACTTTCGGAGTTTGAGGTCGGTTGTCTGACGCGTGCTTCGGCAAGTCGGGGTGTCCGAGGACGACGTCTCGGCAAAGTACACCATGCACGTGCTGAGTTGCCTGCCCGGGCTCATCGCCTCTGTGCTGGTTGGAGCCTTAGAAGATGGGAGCTCGCTGACCCTGGCGCAGACCGTGTCGCACTACCCGGCGATCGATCTCGCACTCATCTTTGAGGGGTTCACCGACATCTTGGATGAGAATATTGTGCGCTTGACGGCCGATGTGTGGTTTCGGGCCAGGGAGCTTTGCTCCAGCTTCCAAGTGGGAGACATCATGCAGGTGCAGTTCGGGTCGATGCCGGCACGGCCTCAAGGTCCTCCTCAGCCGCCCCAAGGCTCAGAGGCTTAGGATTTTCCTTGTAGTGTCTTTTGCCTGTGAATAAGAACTCTGCATTCGACGTTGTAAATAACGAAGTTTTTGACCCTCTTTTGCGCTTATGTGAATATTTCGCACTTAGCATTTTTCAAAATCCGTTGGTGTTGATCTAGCGACTGGGTTAGGTATAGCTCGTAGGGTCGAGTGTCGGGCTTGATACAGTCGTAGAGCATCACCAACACTGGGTCGTCAATCGTTAGCTCTGAGGAAGACTTAAACGACAGCGCTCGTAATTCACTTGGCATGTTTGAGGGTCACCTGCAAGCTCGACTCGGGTCAGGGGGTCGGACCTCGAGAAAACAGTTTGAGGCGCGGAGCCTTAGAGCAAAAAGCTGATGCACGAAGCCTGAAAAAGAGAAAACAAGAGGCGATGGGGTCGGATGCTCTGACCCCTAGGTGTTGAACAGTAAGACTAGCCCCCGAGCGGAGGAGGGCAGCCAGTCGGCCGCGCTTCGCCGTCCAAAACAATAAGGAAAAAATGTGAGATGCACAAAAAACTTAGATGATTTTATTATGCATAGAATCGACACAAGTTCTCAATGTTCCATGTGCTGGCTAGCTCCTTGCCGCTCTCGGTCGCCAGCTTGTAAGCGTCGGGCCTTAAACTCGCTTGATTACATATGACCCTTTCCTAGGGGCGACAACTTGTGCTGGCCGGCCATGATCTGGACCCTTTTGATTACAAGATCTCTTACGCTGAAGGCCCGACCTTTCATGTACCGAGCATGTAGTCGTCGTAGAGTTAGCTAGTACTTGGCCGACCGTAAGATGATGACATCGCGTGCCTCGTCCAGCTGATCCAGGGCGTCCTGTCGTGCCACTTCTAACCTCTCCTCCTCGTAAGCTTGAACCCTCGGGGAGTCGTAGTTGAGGTCGGTCAAAAGCACAGCTTCTGCTACGAGTGCCATGAAGGGGTAAACCCCGTAGTTCTATTGGGAGTCGTTCGTAGACCCCACAACACGGACGAAAGCTCTTGGACCCATCGTTCGGCTGTCGGCTCGATGTAGTCGTTGAGTTGGGGCTTAAGGCCCTGGAGCACCATCTCATTAGCATGATTGTCCTGACCGTTGGTCCTCAGTGGGCTACGGATGCGAAGTCAAACCATATATGGTACTCCTCACAGAATTCGTGGAACTGTTGACTGATAAACTGTGTGCCATTGTCAGTGGTGATGGAATTTGAGACCTTGAATCAACATATGATGTCATGGAAGAATTTGACCGCTGAGCTGGCGCTGATGTAGGGCACCGGTTTAGCCTCAATCCACTTGGTGAATTTGTCGACGGCAACGAAGAGGTGGGTGAAGCCCTCAGGCGAGGATGTCGAACCCCGAGATCGCGAAACGCCATGTGATTAGAATCGTCTAGAGCTCTTGGGTCGGCAGATGCGTCTGCCGGACGTAGAATTGGTAGCCCTTGCAGGAGCGGACGAGCTGCTCGACATCTGAGACCGCTATGGGCCAGTAGAACCCCTGGTGGAATACTTTCCTGACCAGAGTCCTCGGGGCAGCATGATGACCGCAGATGCCTGAGTCGATGTCATCAGGGAGATGCCGACCCTTCGCCTGAGGAATGCAGCATTGAAGGACACCACTAGGGCTCCTTTTGTAGAGCTCGTTGTCGGCGATGACGTAGGCTTTGGCTCGATGCGAGACTCGCCTGGCTTCATTGGTGTCAACCGAGAGAGTGTCGTCTTGGGGCAAGGCGAAGATGTCTTGGGACCGGTCGGGAACGATGGCTATGGCTGCTGGTTCTGGGGTCACGGTAGCTTCAGCCTTTGGGTCGGCGGAGTTGTCTTGGAGCTTGTTAGTAGGCTTGGAGAGGATTTTGAGGAAGACGCCATCAGGGACCGGATCCCTCCCTGAGGCCATCTTGGCGAGTGCGTCAGTCGCTTTGTTGTCGTGGCGCAGAACGTAGTGGAACTCGAGCTCGTCAAACTTGTCTTTGAGCTTGCGAACTTCTTGGCAGTAGGCCTCCATCTTCAGTTCTCAAAAACTTGATACCTTCATGACTTACTTGACGGCAAGTTCGGAGTCGCTCTTGATGTAGAGCCTTGTATGCAGAGGGTAATGGCCATTCATAGGTCATGGAGCTGGGCTTCGTACTCGACAATATTGTTGGAGGTGTGGAAGTGAATCTGCAGCAATATTGAAATTTGTTGCCCCCGAGCCCCTCAACATGCAGGAACGGTCAAAGAACATCGTCCAGTGCTCGAGGTTGGCAGTTCTTGAGCCTCCGTCCACTTAGAGAATGAAGTCGGTGAGAGTCTGGGACTTGATAGCTTGACGAGGTACATAGGTGATGTCGTGACCCTTGAGCACCGTTGCCCACGTGGCGATCCATCCGATCACGTCCTTACCATTGATGATCTCTTCGAGTGAGAAATTGGTCACCACTCGAATAGAGTGGTTGTCGAAGTAGTGGTGCAGCTTGTGGCAGGCGATGATGATGGCGTAGAGCAGCTTGTCCACCTAAGTGTACCGAGTCTTGGCGTCGGTGAGCAGCTCGCTTATGAAGGCGATGGGCCTCTGGACCTTCAAAGCCCGACCCTCCTTTGAGCGCTTGACGACGAGGACGGTGTTGACGACCTTCGATGTTGCAGAAATGTAGACGAGCAGCAGCTCACCAGTGGTCAGTGAAGTCAGGACCGGCGATGTAGACAGCAGAGTCTTGAGTTGCTCGAATGCCTCCTAGGCCTCGGTGGTCCAGGTGAAATGGTCATACTTGCGTAGTAGTCGGTAGAATGGCATGGCTTTCTCGCCAAGTCTGGAGATGAAACGGCTGAGTGCCGCTAGGCACCCGGTGAGCTTTGGGACCTCTTTGATGTTGTTGATGGGCCCAAGGTTGCCGATGGCAGTGATCTTTTCATGGTTGGCCTCGATGCCGCGCTCGGAGATGACAAAGCCGAGCATTTTGTTGGAGGGGATGCCGAAGACGCACTTCTCGAGGTTGAGCTTGATGCGGTACATTCGATGGTTGGCAAATGTCTCCTCCAGGTCTCCAATGAGGTCGGCAGCTTGCTAAGACTTGAGGACGATGTCGTCGATGTAGACCTCTAAATTTCGACCCAGCTGGTCGCGAAAGCACTTTTGCATGCAGTGCTGGTACGTGGCACCGGCATTCTTGAGCCCGAATGGCATGGTAACGTAGCAAAAGGAGCCGAATGACGTGATGAAGAATGTAGCCGATTGGTTGGGGCCACAGAGAGATCTGATGGTACCTTGAGTACGCATCAAGAAAACTAAGAGTTTTGCAGCCGGTGGGGAGTCAACCACCTGATCTATGTGCGGCAAAAGAAACGGATCCTTTGGGCATGCCTTGTTGAGACTCATGTAGTCAATACACATCCTTCATTTCTCATTCTTTTTCTTAACCATTACAGGGTTGGCTAGCCACTCGGGGTGGTACACCTCTTTGATGAACTTGGCATCCAGCAGTTTTGTGATCTCTTGTCCGATGGCTCAGCGTTTCTCATCGTCGAAACGCCGGAGTCGTTGCTTCAATGGTCGGGACCCGAGAATGATGTTGAGGGAGTGCTTGGCGACCTCCTTCAGGATGCCTGACATATCAGAGGGTGCCTTGGCGAAGACGTCCTGATTTTGGATGAGGAAATCGACGAGCATGCGTTCTTATTTGTCGGAGAGCGCCGTCCCGACCCTGGCCTTCTTGGTCGGATTAGAGGGGTCGAGGACTTTCTCCTTGGAGTCGTTGACGGGTTCGAAGGATGTAGAGATTGAAGGCTTGGAGTCGAGGGTCGGAGCTGATCCCTTGGTCTTGCGGATCTCCTCGAGCTCAGCCGACCCCGAGAGGGTGATGGCCAACTCAAAGCTTTCCTACTCGCAGGTGAGCGCATGCTTGAAGCGTGACGCCTTTGGGCCCCGGCATCAGCTTGAGGTAGATAAAGTTGGGGACGGCCACGAACTTGGCATAGCAGGGCCGACCGAGGATGGTACGTGCCAACGAAGTCGACCACCTTGAAGGTGAGCTTGTCAGTCCTGAAGTTGTCGCCATCTTCGAAGGTAACCAGGAGGGTGATCTGACCCAGGTGGACAGGACGATCCTCGGGGATGACTCCATGGAAGGGAGCATGATGTCCGATGTTCGACTCCGAGAGGTTCATGGCTTTGAAGGTATCGATGTAGAGGATGTTGAGGGTGCTACCGTCGTCCATGAAGACCTTTGTCAGGCGCGTGGTGCCGATGATCTGGTCCAGCACTAGAGGAAGGCGTTCTGACTGAGGCACGTGGTTGGGGTGGTCGGACCTGTCGAAGGTGATAGAAGCCTCCGACCATTTGAGGTAGGTCGGAACAGTGGGTCGGCAATGCTGACCTCTTGCCAGGTCTGCTTCTGGTGGCTCTGAGACTCGTACGCCACCGACCCACCGAAGATCATGAGGCAGTCTTTTGGCTCGGGGAAGGTTGTGTCGGTGTCGCCCTTGGCGTCCTTCGTAGGAGCGTCGTGACATTGAGGTTGACGATAGTCGAGACAAAAATTACCTTTGAAGAACTGCTTCGTCATGTGGCAGTCCCTAAGCATGTGCTTGACAGGGGTCGAGTGATTTGTGCAAGGCTTGTCGAGCTTCTCGAAGTGGTTGTTGTGATCGGCCCGCTTCCAGGCCTGAGGTCGAGGCTATCGTTCGGTGACGCCCACGAACTCGTTGTCGTGCTGCTTGCTCTTATTCGGCCTCTTACTGCTTGAGCCGCCCCCGGAATGGTCGTCACAACGGTCAGAGCGGCGGTCGAACTGGCGGTCAGGCTTGGAGTTCTCCTTGTCCTTGCCACGATCCTGGTCGAGGTTGGCTTAGACAACCTCCTCCCCTGTGGCGAAGGTTGTGGATATGTCGATGAGAGAGTGGGGTCGTGCGAGGGTTTTTACACCCCCAGCTTGTGGATGAGCTCCTTGGAGGTCGTGTCGTAGGTGAAGACGTTGATGACGTCGACGTCACTCACGTCGGGTAGCTCGTTGCGCTTGCGTGAAAAGTGTTGGATGTAGTCCCGGAGCGACTCACCTAACTTCTCTTACAGTTCTTAAGATCTCAGGAGTTACCTGGCCGAGTGTAGGTCCCTTGGAAGTTGCCGACGAAGATGCGCCAGAGGTTGGACTAGTCACGGATGCAGTCATCGGGAAGATACTTGAGCCACTCCCTAGCCGAGTCGAACAGGAAGAGTGACAGGTACTGGATGACGAACATGTCATCCACGCCCTTGCTCTGCAGGTGAGGCGGTAGTCTTTGAGCCAGTGGGTCGGGTTGGTCTGACCACGGTGCATGATGATGTTGTTTGACGCGCGAAATCATTGCGGAAATATTGCTCTTCGGATCTCCGTCCCGAATGTCTGGGGCCTGACTTCGTCATGACTAGGGCTCTGGGGTGGTCGTAGCTGTGCCGTCAATCGTGGTGATCGTGAGTTCGTTCCCGCCTGGTCTCGTCATAACGTTCGCTCCTGGCCTGCCTTCTGGCGTCGATGGTGTGGCGCACATTGCGGTGTTGATCGAGGCGCTGGCAAATGGATCCAGCCGACGGTGGAGGGTCTCAGGCCTCAGTCCAACCGCCGTAACTGTCGCGGGCCGGGCCTCGTTGGTCGACGCGCCGTCATTGGCTGCGGCAGGCCTCGGACTGCAGTGGTCGGAGTGATGTTCTTGTTGTTGAAGCGTGCCTTAGAGGTAGATGCATAGACGATCGTGGGTCTCTTTGTGCATGGGGTTGTCGGAGGTGACGGCTCCCTCGAGGACGTAGGCCGCTGCCACCAGATTCTCGATCCGGCTGTCGAAGACCGGTGTGTCGCCGTCCATAATCTACTGATAGGTGGTCCTTGCTCGGGCTCGGCACCACCGCTCATTGTCACAACATCCTTGCCTGGGGAGTCGACCTTGGCGGCAACAGCTTTGTGCTAGAGGGCCTGCTCGACGATGGAGATCGCTTGATGACGTGGAGAGGTGTTGCCGTTTGGAGTTTTGCTGAGGGGTGTTTCCTCTGCGGCCATGGGAGCCTGCAGCATGAAGCACTCCCGTGCCGGGTCGTGACCCAGCACCGTGTGATCTCGACAATGGTGGGCCATGTGCTTCTTGCGTGGGGCCTGGAGATGAAGCTCGCCGCCTTGGTCGACGACGAAATCCAGGCTCCCAAAGCGAAAGACCTAGCCGGTAGTGAAGACGGGGACGCACCATGACCGGTCGTCTCGAGCGACAGCGACCGTGAAACTCCAAAAAAGAGGTGAGAGATGGAGGTCTCCCCCACCAAAGCAAAGATCGAAGCCATCGAGACAAGCGAAGCAAAAACGCACCATGAAAGTCTCCGTCCTGGCATGCCAACTGTCGGTGTTCTGACCACCGGTAAAGTAGAATTTACGTATTTGAAGAGGGATTGGGTGTGTTGTTCATATCGAGGTGGCCTAGTCTGCAGAAAACTCGAGGTTAAACCTGGTTCGGGCCATCACTGAGGTGTAATACCCTACATCCAAGCAGAGAGCGGATCGTATAAGCTCATAACAGGGTTACAATAGTGGAAGGGCTCTGGCTCGAAAAAGAATCCTAGCACATGTATGTGGTGGTGTGTGTACCAATCTAACTTGACTTGTCATCTAAGGCCCTTGGTGCCTCCTTTATATAGGGGTCGGACTGAGGTTATAAAGCTTGGCGCCTACGAAACCGAGTGGACCCCTGACGGGTGGGGCCACGGTCTTCTGAGAAGTTGATTTTTAGGCGCCCGTTGGTGCCAGAGCAGCTTGTTGGTGTCCTTCAATCGTCCTTTATCCAACATCGGGGGACAGAGATTGCTTTACCGTTTGCTTTACCGCCCATTGGACTTTTTCCTTTTGTTGGCTCGCTTTACCTCTCGCGAGGTTGTTTTACCTACTGTTGTATAGTGTCTGGTGCTCGTCAGGGGTCGGTCGTTGAGGTGGTGGTCGAACCTGGGATCGGACACGTAAGGCGGTTCCCATCGATCATCGAGACGGGTCCCATTGTCAGTCAGCCTCAACCCTCGGACGGTGGGGCAAGCTCTTCGAGTAATCCCGACCCTTGGGGGGTCGGGCTAGTTGTCTGGGCCTTTGTGCAATGAAGTCTTCAGTGAGTTATAGTTTCGGCCTATAGGCCTCGGTCCTTCGCTGGGCTTCTATATCAATCTTGGGGCCGTAGATACTCGGGTTCATGATCCGGACAAATTTGTTGAAAGATAGGCTGCAATACATGTATGGAGACAGGTGTTACCTTTATTATTAATTAACCTTGCTTGAAAGACCAAGTAAGCTAGGCCTTGATCGAACTGCCGTAAGAAACCCCAAAATGTATGCCATATCAGCCACTCGAATAAATATGATGAATATATGTATACATTAATACATGTATACATACCGCTATTCAACGGGATGGTGCTTCGATACTATTATAAACACTCCATGTCACTTTCACTTATACAATGTTTTCAGAATATGTGCTTAACGTATATTTTTCTAATCTTTTTTACAGATCACGTTTCATTGGTGAAACATAATTCTGACAGTCGGTATGCAACAATTCTTATAAAAATCCTAGTTGGAACTCACTATATTTATCTCTAGTTTATTTCAGAAGTAAAAGAAGCTTTACCTAGATCCTCTAGTTACAAACATATGTGATAAGTTTTTGTTGTCTACCCTAGCAGTTTTACTCAAATGGAACACTTCTCTTCGTGAAAAGGTCCCCTCTGCTCTAATGCCAGATGCAGGCTAATTTAGGACCACTATGGAGGTTTCTCTTACAGGGTTCCTAGCATAAAAACTCATATCATATGAAAGAACTAAATGATCATGGGATTTTCAAAGGCTACATTATACTTCATTTTTGCAAACATAGCTTACATATGGCTCTCTTTTAGGAACATCCACAAACTTTACACGCAAAGGGAGGAAAACCTTACAGAGGATATTTTACAATAGATTTCTCCAGTAGTCCAGTGTTTGTATATTTACATAGTACAGTATATTATTACTAGTACTACTTGGGAAGTGGTATTCCACGCCTTGTACAGTTGCCTGGACAGATGTGCTGTATTCTTCAACAAGTGTCTTGGCTAAAGTGTGTTTGATTATTGTCCTTGCATATTCTCTTTGCTTTGCCTTCTGGCACATGCTGTTTGCACATTCTCTTGCTGGACATTTCTTCAGATATGATCTTCCGATCCATGCCTGAATAATCTTCCACGATTCGCCAATTGTTTAGTACTACCCCCATCATCAAATTCTTCTAGCTTTTACTAGTAATAGCATGAAAATTACATGATTGCTAATATAAAAGATACTTTTTGTGAAAGCTTATTTCATGATGAATCAAAAAAATATAATTTTTATATGATAAAATATTATTAAAAAATGATAAAGTATTATTAATTTTTAATTATTAATGGTCAAAGTGAAAAAAGTTTGACTTTGACTAAACCTAAAAATGCTTATATTTTGGAACAGAGGGACTACTAATATTGCTCTATCCTTACGGTTGGCATGGAATCTCTTCTGTATCAATTATTTTTGTACATTTACTATTTATATTTGCCTCCACCTTTATCATCTTCTTCAATTATTGACATGTACTGCTGACTTTATGTTACACCCGGTTTTATGGCTAAAACCAAATGACTCTTTATGTATGCCCAGGAATAAGTTTCATGCATAAAGTGACTTCATAAATGGTAAAACAGAACAATGTCTCGAATAACTAACTATTACAAAAATAGACTAAGAGTCTTATTAAATTGCAAACCAAGCAGCAGAAACGAAAACAAAAGCTTCTGGGCTCCACAGGCAGTTGACCGAATAGCTCGCCTAGACGTCGGCTCCAAGGTCTTCAAAGTTCTCTCAAGGTTCTCCCTCTATTAAACAGTAATTATAAAGGCAAGGTTGAGTATCGAATGTACTCAGCAAGTATGGGAAGCATATGATATGTGGCAATTATCGAGAAACATGCAATATAGGTTTTAATTGCATAAAAGCACATATTATAGACACACAATTCCTATTAAGCACCTATTTACTAAGTGAAAGATATCGTACCTATGAACATTAGAATAAGTAACAGAATTAAATCACAGTCTCCCACTGTGATTCACCAAACCAAATCAATACCAATACTAATTTCCGCAAATCATGTGAGGGTCCATGCAATGCTCGTGACAGTGAGCACGGCTGTCATGACAGTTTTACACTCTGCAGAGGTTGTACAATTTTCTTCACGAGTAGTGATTTCATCCTCTGTTGCCAGGTGACTAAAAAGAATCTCCTTTATACCTGTGCCGTCGCACTCGCATATTTCCTTTGGTGTGAGGGCCAAGAGATCACTACAAGGCTTTTCCATGACTTCCGCCAGCTTGTACGTGCCCACTAAGGTTTGACCCGTCGGGCACTAACCGAAACTCGAGAGGCCCCCTCTTGTGCCGAATGGTTTTCGAGAGTAACCCTCCCTTCCCCACACATCTCTCTCCAGGCGAATTCAGGCGTAACTCGTTTTTCCCGCTCCACCAGCTGACATGCACAGAACTGGTTTTCATCATTTACTACGCCAGGCCGCGCCCATTCTTGGCATCGTGGCTGTACGAAAACACATGGGTGGTCGCTCCACGAACCGGTCCTTAGATTTGGAAAGATAACTTACCAAAGAACAGTCCCAATAACTCTGCACACAGTCTTACACCAACCATATCGCCCAAATCATCACTATCAAGTTGCTATTAATCTCCCATTAATCTTCGTAAAGCATGTATAATGATCCATTTAAATATACCCAACCCGGCAGTAGCAATCTAAGCATGTGATCTAACCAACATTAAAGTAAACTAAGGTGACAAGGCATAATGTGGAAAACTAGAAAATTTTTATTAATAAGTATGCAGTCAATTTGACACAAGCATGCAGTCTACAAGATAGATGTTTTAAAAGAATAGGCACAAGATGGTCAAGGACACTTGCCTTGCTGCTCTTGGGAGTAAAAGTCGGCGGTCTCGAACTCTTGCTGCTAAAAGTCTTCGACGAGTTGCAGCTCCAGGACGAAGTCGACTAACGCACAAGAACACAAACAATCAAACAAATGCAACAAAACAGAACAAAATCAGTATGATGATGTCATGAATGCATAGATTATTTCGATACGATCATTTTGATATATTATTTGTTTAAATCGGAGTTACGGATCAAAAGTTATGTCATTTATAAGGTTCAGGGGCTAATCTGTAATTTACAAAATTATTGGAGGACTAAATTGTAATTACCAAAAAGTTCAGGGGCTAAAATGTAAATTTGTCATTTCGGCAGGACTAATTTATAATTAAAATTAAGTGTAGGGGCTTTTCTGTAAAAGTACTATAATTAATTATTAAATAATTAATATAATTAATTATTAAATAACTATTATAATTAATTACTATTAAATAAATTATTAAATAATTACTTTAATTAGTTTCCATATTATTAATTATGTAATAATTGGAAAATTTGAAATTAATTAATCTAATATCTAATTAATTTTAATTAATCGGGTATACTGACGTCAGGCTGATGCAATAAGAATTTAATTTATTTTTATTTCAAATTTGGACATTAATCTAGGCCGTTGATTTCAAATTGAACGGTTCTGATTATTCGGTGACGTGGCTCAATGTGGATTGTCTGATCTGGATCTGATGGCTGAGATCTATTGGGCGACGTGGCTCATTGTGGGTATTTGGATTTTGATCGAGCGGTTGAGATTTAAAAAGGGGGCGGGGTTGGCGTGATCCGTTCGATGGCTCGGCTCGGCCGGTCGGCCGACGCGGCGACGCCATGGATGGCGCTCTCCGGTGAGCTTGCCCGAGCTCACCGAGGCTCGGATCTCGGCGTGAAGTGGCTCAAACCGACGAGGGGGACGAGGGGCTCACCAGGGTGGGGTCGGGGAAGGTCGAAGATGGCCGGAGAGAGGTCCTCGGTGGCGAGGCTTGGGCGTCGAGGTTCGGTGGCGTCAGGGTGGAGCTCTAGGAGGTGGCGCTCGACGTGGACTGGTCGGGCGGGGGTGGCGCGGCGCGGGGGAGCTCGGCACGGTGGTTGTCGGGCCTCGGAGGCGGCGGCGTGACGGCGGAGATTTGGGGTGGTTCTGGTGAGAGGGAGAGAGGGCCGAG
>BCLH01000886.1:96962-109025 GCA_001602315.1 Zoysia pacifica
CGCTCCTCCGGCGCGGTTTTCGACGTGCGGGCGACGGCCGGCGCAGTGGGACGACGGACGCGCGGTCGCAACGGGCAGAGGGGAAAAGGGGAGAGGGGAGAATGACTGTTGAGTGGTGTTGAAGATAAGGTTTGCTTATATATTTTTCATCCAATTTTTCTCGAATTTTTTCGTCACCAAAATCAAAATATTTTTAAAAATTGATTCAACCAAGAAGTTGCATTTTTCATCTAATTTTTTTACATATTTTTTATTTTGAAATTCATCAAATTTTTAAATTTCAAAAAATTTGAATTTAAAAACCACTAAACCGCCCAAACCGAACTAAAGCGGTTTCGACGATTTTTGTGAAAACCGTACTGTAAACCGCGGTTTTGTGAACCCTGCCCAGCAGTCGTAGGAGCAGTCGGGGTCTTCAACATCCGAGGAACCTATCCAACGGCAAAACTTGCTACCCAAACGAAAGCTTGCAGCGTCAAATGAAAATTTCATTCTTGTTTTTTATTTCAAAAAACCATTCTGTGCTAAAAATTAATGCAATTTTTTTAGTAGAAGTAAAAATTTATACAACCATAAGTGAGAAAGTTGTTGGGAAGAGGTTAAATTATATTGGGATGTGAAAAAATTGTGTTGAAAAAAAAGAAAATTACATCAACTTCCTAATATATATTTTTCTATTTTCAATACACTTTACTCACTATACAATAGTATAACTTTCTCTCTTCCGGCTCAACTTTCTGACTTTTCAATAATTTTGTTTGTTTTCACACTTTTCTCAGTTCACAACACATATTTCTTATTTACTAATATTCTCTGTTTTTAAAATGATGTCATCGCTGACTTCAAATTTCAACTTTAACTACTCGTTTTATTAAAAAAATTAGTCCAAATATATGAAATTTTGAACCATGGTTCAAATACATTTAATAATAAACAAAATTATAACAAAATATATAAAATTTATCATAATTTTTTAATAAGATAAATGATCAAAGTTGAAGATTCGAAGTCAACAGCGACATCATTTTAAGAACGGAGGGAGTATTTTTCTGTCTTTTTCACTTTCCAATTCAATTTTCTCTATTTTCAAGACAAATTTCACACATTCTAATAGTATATTTTTTTTTTCTCTTTTTCAACACCTTTCTCACTTCTCAGTATAATTTTATAGTTTGGATGGGTGTATATATTTTTTTTAACTTTCACTAAAAAAGTTGCATGAATATTATTTTTTATTTTTTGAAATGAGAAAAAACAAGAATGAAATTTTTAGTAGAAAACGCTACACGCATCCGCTCGGGTAGCAAGCCACGGTGGAGCCTGGCCGTTGGATACCTTACCTGGCATCGGACGTTGGTGGAGCCGACTGCTCCCAGCGACTGCTGGGGCAGTGACTGCCGACGATCCTAATCCGGTCGTGGGAGGTTGGGAGCTAGGCGCCGCCGGTGGAAGCTTAGGCGCCGGCGCTCACGTCTTCGCCACCTTCGCTCTAGTCTGTTTCGGGGGCCGCCGCACTGCTCCTCCACCACCCCGAGCCGAGCGCCGTCAAGCCCGACCTGCCGCCGGGAGCTGTGGTGGCGCGATGGGATCGTTCCCGGTGGCCATAGGCGGCGGCGCGGCGGGGTCCTTTGCGGCGGTGCGGGGCTTCGTTGGCAGCGACAGGGTCTCTCTCTCCGATGGGAGTCTCTCTCTCTCTTCATCCTCTGTCTCTCTATTTTTCTCTCTACTGACGAGACGATGGCGACTTGGATTCGCGCTGCCTGGCTCTCTCTCTTTCTCTCTCCCTCTCCCTCTCCCTCACTCTGATCATAAATTGATTTATTTTGGATGCGTGCTCGCCGGCAGCATCCCTTGGTACACGATGATGATCCTCCACAAGCGTTCCAGCATCCTGCGGCACGTGGACGACACCCTGGGCGTGATCCACACGCACAGCGTGGCCGGGCTTCTCGGCGGCCTACTGATGGGCCTGTTTGCGGAGACGACGCTGTGCGCGCTGTTCCTCCCGGTGACGAACTCGAACGCCGCCGTGCCGCTGCGCATGCCCGAGGACAAGCTCGAGGTCGGCGACGACGCCGTGCACGGCGAGGGGGCGTACGCACTGTGGGGCGACGACGGGCTCTACGACGTCACCAGGCACGGCGCGGACGACACCGAGCACGGCGCCCGGGCCGCCGTCGCGCCCGCCACGTCACATAATAGTACCGCCCGTCGCGCTGGCCGGCAGGCGGAACAGGCTGGCTAGATATTTTTTATTTTTGAAAATTGATTTGTGCAGCGGATCACATAATAGGACCAACTTGCACTAATTTTTTTTCTTCGGTTTTTTAAGAGATTCACCTACACTAATAGGTTTATTAATAGCAGCGAAATCGAAAACCGCTTGTGAAAATCCAGAGACCATTTTTTAAGTAGTAATTGTAAAAGCAGACATATCCATGAAATTAAATGCCCGTCCCGGCCGTAGGTTCCAGCCATGTAGCTTTACAAGAAACTAAAGCTTAGATGCCCGTACGGGATGAGGATCAGCTGACTTTGTCTCGGACAGGATGTCAGCCATAAAGTCATGGGTGGGGCTAAGTCGGCGGATCCGTGCCCGCCCATGCGTACGCCTCCATTCTTCCGAGCAGGGTAATCCTTGGAATTAGATGCATGCCCGTCCCAGTCACAGGCTTTGGCCACATAGCTTTACAAGAAAATAAAAGCTTAAGATGCCGATGCTAGTTGTTGGATGTGTGTCCAAGAGACAAAATGAATTTGATTCATATTTGAAAACAATACGGATATTGATCCGTGCGGGATTAGTGTACTAATGGCCTGTGCGTGGAGGCCTATTAATGGGGTATGTAAGTGGACTTGCATCCCATGACTTTGAAACCCTAGCCACCGTGCCTCTACCAGCCCTCGAAAGGAACACTAGCCGCGCGCAAGGCCTGCCAGCCTCGTACGTGTGCTACTAGAAGGAGGCGTTGCTGCTCTATGCTGTGTGGCTAGACCAGAAGGAGAGAGTTGCTGTGAATGACGGCTTCATCTATACCGATGTGCGACTATGTTAGATCTCATTGCTCTAACTTTGCTTCCGCTATGTCTGTGCATCTATTGGTAACAATTCATGATCCTTTTTTACAAAGTTTTTTGGTTGAACGGTATAAATTGTCTATCGCTCCCGTAACCTATCGTTTCCCAATTGTGTCATTAGAGCTGATCTTATGTAGTTTATGTTCTAGATCATACGCATATAGTAGATACGATCTGCTACATAATGCACATATAAAATACTCTAAGGATGAAACAATGCTATTTCTACGGATTTTAAATTTTTTGTTATCGTAATGGTTTCTATGCTATGGCAGTTCTGGTGTCATAGCTGAGAAATGTTTTTTAATGATGATGTAAGAAATGTCAATAATTACCAGGATAAATTATTGGAATTATGAAAGAGAATAACTTCACATTAGAAGCTACTTTTCAGCTCTCAGCTCTTTAGTTCGTATTAAAGAAATACTTCATAGAATCAAAAAAAAATTACTTCTCGTAAAAAGCATTGTTTGGCACAATTTCTCTGATTCTGCCTGAGAATCAACTCTGTGGAGCTCTAGGTTTTGCCACCACTAATATCTACCATGCGTAGCATTCATGTTCTATCTATAGTAGTTGTTTCCTTCGGTGCTTACTAAATTGCCTTTATATTCAACATAATCTGAATGTAACAAAAGGATTTTGAATGAATTAATGTGCTGCGACTATATTAGAGAAGAAGGCTCAACTGCACATATCTAAATTATAAAAAAAAATATTTCTTATGACAAGTGGTAATGGTGACAATAAGAGTGCTGCAAACACTAAGAATATGGAGTGTAACATTATCTTCCATATCTATTAGTTGTAAAATCATTGTGGTGTGGAGAAATGTAGAGAGCAGACAATTGACTTTCACGTGTGGATGCTAGCCCTTGGATGGTGACGTAGATGAGACATGGCTTGCAATTCGACTGGACATAGGCGCTCTTTGTTTGAGCTAGAGCTTTTGGGTTTTTAGAAAAGTTGGTTAGTAGCTAGTTAAAAAGCTGGCTGATAAAATTTAGATGTAGATTTTTATAATATATTTTTTGCTTTTTTGCACATCAAAATTTAGAAAAGCAGCTCTCAGAGAGCTTTTCAGCTTTTAGTTCAGGTCTGCAAAAGCTAGCATTTTAGCATTTCAAAAGCTAACTTTTTAAAACTTTATTTATTTCAGCTTTTTAGCTTTCAGCTTTTCATCTGAAAAGGCCAGCTAAAAAGTTAAAACAAAGAGGGTCTTAGCCATGCCATCCCACCTCGCCATTGTCACCCACCCCTTACCCCCGCCACACCAGCTAGTAGCCACCTTTGCTACCTACTGACACACTTGCCCTCTCCCCCCTGCCCATTTCCTCCTCCCTCCTCCACTGCCAGTGCCCATGTGTAAAAATTTGATAAAATATTTTCCCATCTCCGTTGATTTGTTTAATTTATTGTGTGAAGCAATATTAAACATGATACTCTCTCCATTCTAAAATATAAGCATTTTTAGATTTAGTCAAAGTAAAAATTTTATCACTTTAACTATTAATAACATAGAATTAATAATGTTTTATTGTTAAAAAATATTTTTGAATTTATCATGAAATAAACTTTCATAAAAAGTATATTTTATATTAAAAATTAGGTAATTTTATAGATATTATTAGTAAAAGTTAAAAGAATTTGAGTTTATCTAAACCTAGAAATACTTATATCTTGGAACAGAAGTTGTAGTGAGGAAGAAAATATTTGGTTGTTTAACCTCATTAAATGCAGAATGTTTGGAGCAAATGCTGATAATTGTTACCACCACAGATAAATCCGCAAGTGCACGAGCACTTACCTCAAGAGTATTCTTAAGGTTATCGAACAAAAGGAATATATGGGCAAAATCTAAAGAGATCAATATGTTCCAGGAACACCAAGGTTTTAATGGTTGGGTAGAGAAGAATTCACAGGTGTTCTAAATCAAGACGAAGTGAAGGACGTTGATTCTAGGTGTACTATCTTGGGCACCGGTTTCCTTCTACATACACAGGCTGCTCTCGCTTTCAGCAGTACTATGTACACAAACATGGAGGATTACAAAAGACGGACTATCACCACATGTCACCTACCTCTACAGATCTTGGAGTGCGCAATAAACAAAGGTAAATACTTGCCTAGACATCACACCTATGCAAAAGTACTCTAAGTCAATTTTAGAGGGACGATCCAGTAGGCAGTAATAATCTGATCTTCTAAGTCTAAGAAATAAAATAAACTGGAAAATCACATTGACTTGAAAACAAGCTATCCCACATAGAGGTACATAGTCGAATAAATGGAAAAAGAATTCTACTCTCGATCACATGGACAGCTCCGATGTATAACTTGGAAAAGACTTAGACTACATGGAAGCCTCCTCCTTGTAGCTAACATTCTCTGCCTGAATTTCAGCAATATCTTTAATGCTAAACTTGATAATGGAGCTCTAATTCTAACTTGAAGTGTGTCTTTAAATGAGGGATAAGGGTTCTATTTGTATAACTTTTAGTAAGTCGGTGCAGTTGACTTGATTCCCACGCCAAGCCACCGCCAGGAACTTTAAAAAAGAACGGGCGAGCCAACATGTGGAGGCCGCCCCGCGGGAATCGCCAACTGTCTTTATCTTTAGCCTGCCTGGACTCTGTTGGTCTTCATCTTTGGCCCACTGGAACAACAGGCTATCTTTAGCCATTTCTCCGCGAAAGTTCTTTTCTATCTTCTGTGGTTTTGCAATTTAGTCCTTTTTCTCTTCCCAAATTCTGGAAAATACTTCTGTGGTCTGGCGATTTAGTCCTTTTTCTCTTCCCAAATTCTGGAAAATATGTATAATTCACTTTTGTATACAAATATTCACCAAAACTCATGGAAATTATTAGAAATAAATCCTGTGACTAAGTTTGGTGCTGGATTACATCATTTTATGTAGAAATTTTGACAGTGAATGTTGAATTAATGACCACCAAAAACTCCTCCACACTTAGCTCTTTGCTTATTCTCGAGTAAAGTGTCGAGCTAAGGTTTAATAAAATCAATGGTTAATCTAGCATGTAAATTATTCCAAGTTTAAATCACATCGGTGACCTTGTTGTGCCTACCATGAAATTTTGAACCATTAGCCATCGGAACAACCTTGCTAAATTTTTACTCTAAAAGCCAACTCTACCTTAGGATTTTTGCAACTCAACTTATTCCCCTGTCTAAAGTCTTTCATTATGTTTAGTGTATAATTCCTATCCAAAGTGTCCCTCCTCTCATAAAAGGCTTTACTATGGGGCTCGGTGAGACAAGTGAGTTGAATTGCTTCATGTATTTTGCTATTTCAAAAATTGGATACAAGCAATGATAATCATAAATTCTGACCAAGACATGATGGAATTGTGATGGACATGTGTCTATAGGAATTATATTCTCCCCTTTGATGGATTTAGAGGGTATGACGTATGCTACTTCTCTCCTTTTTCACTGCCATACCTCTGTCTTTTTTATTTGGGGAAGATGGGTCCTAATTAGAATAAAATGACAATTTAGCCAGGATCATAAAGTTTGATAAAACTTGTTGGTGTTTTGTTCATCGGCATAGTAGAATTTACGTATACGGAGAGGGATTCGTGCGCTCTTCTT
Organism: Zoysia pacifica; assembly: GCA_001602315.1. Lineage (NCBI taxonomy): Eukaryota > Viridiplantae > Streptophyta > Magnoliopsida > Poales > Poaceae > Zoysia > Zoysia pacifica. The sequence goes on from BCLH01000886.1 coordinate 103,653, forward strand.
GTTGGTATGACCTAGTCTACAGAAGACTCAAAGATTTGATCTGGTTTGAGCCTGTAAGCTTCATAATCTTTGAAGTCCCTTAAAAAAAATGATTTGATTTTGGTGACTGAATGAACACCATAGGTAACGGTTGTGATTGTAAGTACCATCCCGCTAAATCTCTACAACATGGTGAGCTTCTTTGATGGATGACAAAAGATGATCTTAAGAAGAGGAGTTTCGGGCGTCGAAGAACTAAGGCTATGGACTAGCTAGAGAGTACATAAGACCACCGACACTATTAAGGGGGTCAACTCATTCGTCTCATGTCATACAAATGTTAGAAGATATGAATGCTCTTAGTTACCTCAGAAAGCACTAAAGATGGCAAAGAAAGTGAAGTCGAAGTCAAGACCAAGATTAAAGCTCAAGTTCAGTTGCAGAAGTGGTCATCGGACACTCTGGTGAGCCTATAGAAGCCAGTCCATAGAGAGGTGCTCTCTGAAGTCAAAGAGAAGATGTCACCGGATAGTTTGGTGCTTTAATGACCGGACATTTCGGTGAGCCAAAAGATGAACTCCAGAAGAGGTGTCTCTGAAAGTCTTAAAGTGAGAAAAGTATGCACCGAGCAGTCTGGTGTCATATGAAATAGATTCCAGAGAGGGTGTTTTTCTGATCTGCGAAAAGACAAGGTCACCGGACAGTTCGGTGGTTCGTCGAATAGTCTGGTGGTTCTCTGGACAGTCCAGTGGGAGTAGTCATCGGACGGTCCGATGACTGGTAAAAGCAGACAGCTTTATGACATCATATTTCAACAGATGTTTCTGGGCTTGGAGACTATTTAAACCATGGAGGGAGACGTTTTACCGTGTGCCTGAGGTCTGAATTGTTAAAGCAAACTTGTGAGAGGCCAAAGGACACCAAGAAGAGAGCACAACACAAGATTAGAGATCTTTGGTGCTAGTAGGAGAGTGATAGGAGTATTCATACACTTCTAGAGCGTGTGAGGCTTTGAAAAAAGTGATTTTTGCCTATTACTCTTAGTCTTGGCCTCTTAGACCAGCTAGAAGTCAGTGTTCGAGCTTCCGAGGAGATTGTGGAAGACGACACTAGGTTTGTGAGCGGTTTCGGTCCCCCGCTCGAAAGAGACACCAAGAGGGGAGCGTCCGAGCTTTGGAGGTTTGCTCTAGCGCTTGGGTATTGTTCGCTACAGCCGGGTCGCTAGTGACTTCACTTCGAAAGTGAAGCATACCCATGTGAGCATCGTTTCAAAAACGACAGGAGAAACTAAGACTCCGACGGGAGTGGTTCAACGAGGATTAGGAGAAGACGCTTATCTTCCGAGACCTTGAAAAAAATCACTAAGCATTCTCTTGACTCTCTCTATTTATTTTCCATATTTCATATTGTTAAGTAGAGTTGTTAGGTTGCTTTGTAATTTCTCTTGGTGGCTATCGTGGTAATGCTTGCTTGTTGCTTCTCTTTCATGGTAATGCTTGCTTGTTGCTTCTCTTTCATCACTAGCATTATTAGGGGTCTTGACTTACTAGAATTGTTAGGTTGCTCTTGTTGTGGTTTGAGTCTTTTAGTTTAATTTGTAGCGAAGTAAATTCTATAAGTCCACCTATTTAACCCCCTTCTCGATGCCCTTAATCCTTACAAGTGGTATCATAACCAAGTGCTCTTTTTTAGACTTCACCGCCTTAGTAAGGATGCCGAATAGGATGAAATATCCACCCGTATTCTATGGGACGATTACTCGTATTGGAAGGCTCGAATGCAAGCTTACCTAAAGTCAATCGATGGGAAAGCATGGATTGTGACTCAAGACACTACAAATATAAATGAGAGACTTGATCCGTTGTTTATCAAGTACAATGCAAAGGCCAAGAATGCCATCTTTAGGTGCATCTCTAAAAATGTCTTTTCTAGAATCAATGCATCTTGCACTGCTCATGAAATATAGTCTCAATTGCAAAACATTCATGAAGACTCTGCCGAGGCTAAAGACGAGCGTTATTATGTTCTCAAAAACAAATATGACTCTATCACTATGTTGCCTTATGAAAAAAACTAACGATGTTTATTCTCGTTTATATGTAGTGGTAGAGGAGATCAATGCCTTGGGTCTCAAGAGCAAAATTAAAGATGATGAGATCATGAGAAAGCTATTGAGGTTGTTGCCGCCAAACTACACCGCAATCGTCACGAGTCTCTTCCAAGCCAATTTGGCTAATCTCTCCGTAGATATCATGCTTGGAAAGCTTATAGCCTACGAGGAGTATATGTTGGGCACCTCCACCGACACTCAATTGCACAAGAATCTTACCCTTCAAGTTCAAGAATCTCTTAATGGCAAGAACAAAAAGAAGAAGGTGGAGGATGATGAGAGTGACAATGAAGACTTTGCGTTCTTAATGAAGAAGCTCTTTTGCAAGGGAAGACCCTCATCCTCAAAGCGAAACTTCGGATATTTCAATTGTAACAAGAAAGACCATTTTGCAAAGGAGTGTTCCAAGCTCAAGAAGGAGAACAAGAAGCAAGCCTCTAGGGAGAGTGATGACGAAGAGCAAAAGCCCAAGAGGAAATTCAATAAGAAGTTCTTCATCAAGGAGAAGAGCAAGGACAAAAAAAAGAGGAAGTCCCCACACAAGGCTTACATTATTGGTGAGTGACTCATCGATGATGAAGATTTGAACTCCTCCTCTTCAAGCGAAGATAAAAAGCTTGCTGGTATCGCTACGACGAGCTCCACTGATGAGCTACCACCACCACCTCTATGCTTGATGGTCCAAAGTTGTGAGGGCTACATGGATGAAGATAATGACCTTGAGATTCAAGAGGAGGACTATGATAATGATAATGATGCACCAAACTATGATGATCTAGTCCTCATTCTTGACAAGGCTAACAAGACTATCATCAAGAAGATCGAGGTGGTGACTAAAGAGCATGAAGTAACGGTATACCAGGTTCGAGAGCTTGAGGGTGAGCTCAATGCCTTAAAGCAATCTCATGGTGCTCTATGCGAATCCTATGAGTCCCTCAAGGAAAAGCACATAGAGCTAAATGAGAAACATAAGGTATTAGTCCTCACCCATGAAGTTCTTGATCTTGACTCTCTCATGAACTCCCCTAAGCATTCTAATGATGCTCCTACTTTTTGTACTATAACCCTCTCCAAGAAGAGTGTGATAAAACCAACAGTACAACTCAAGCATGATAAAATATAATACAAACTGTTCATTAAATTTATAAAACAAAGATTTTTAAAGCGCGGAAGCAATCACCTTAAAAATACTACAGGGTCTCTTAGAGACTAAGCGTAAGATGACATCGAGCCCATACGATGGATCTTCTAGCAGCACGCACCAGCAACACAATGTGGCGACCAGGACATTCATTTGGAACTGTAGAGGGAGAGAGACACACACCTGCAGCAAAACAACAAAAAGCCAAGCCCTGAGCATTCAAATGCTCAGCAGGTTTTACCCGTCAACATAGCTAACTACAGCCGACTCTAAAGAATATGATAAGGCTGACTCACAGGGATGGCTAATTTGCACAAAAACCAGCGCTAATAGTAAATCTTTACTTTCAAATTTTAGCAGTGAATTAAGTTGTGCAAAAATATAAATTTAATTTGCACTATAATCTACATCAAACATAGTTACCAAGCAATATTTAATAAATAATACCAGACAAAACATATTAACATCCTTATTCATTTTTTAATCCACTTCTTACTACGATGTGGCACACTGAAACAAGTGGTACTCGTTTCTGTGAGAGGCAGCGATTACAATCGATTTACATCCAGCTAGAAAAACTTGATTACACGACACGTACGCACTTCTGCGAAGTCATACGTGGCAACCTTTCGCAACAATGTTATAAGACTGGTCTGATGCTCACTTCTCCTGGGTCAGTGGTCCTCCATGCAATAACCATCCCGGTCTATCCATGGTTAGATCCAAAGCCCTCTCATTTCTTTTTCTTTCCAACATCCAAGAAGGGGTTCGGTTACGTCCAATCAGCACGACATTGAAGCTGCATCAGTTTTCTGGGTCCCATATATCTAGTATGTAATCCGTACTATTCAAACTTGCTCAATAGGGCCGACAACGGTACGGTCCTTAACCGACACAAATCGGACTACCGCACGCACGACTTCTCTCTTGCTGCCAACCTATACCTCCCTGTCCGATCTCAACTTCATCATTTCTTGTGATTTCATAACGAACCTCAACCTTTTCATGCGATACGTACAAACCAAGGGTAAGAACCTGCATCTCGCAAGTGAAGTTTCCATTCACTCGACTTCTACCGATAACTAAAACTCATAGCGTAGCTCTACATTGAGATACCTGTACCAAAAATTCTAAATATAGGTAAGGTGCCTGTCATGCAGTCTAGGATCTCATTCAACTCCTAAAACCTAATGCACAGTACATTAACCATACACTATATAGTGATAAAATATAAAATAGTTAAAATAGGATTAATGCATCGAGGCTTGCGTAGGCTTTGCTCACAGTTATAATCTACGGCCGACGAAACGTCCTCAAGCTTTGCTTCGGATGGATGGGGTCCTAAACATGATATAATATGCAGGGAGATGAATTATGATAGTTTTAAACTTTAAATAATATCACATGCGATGATAGCTTTTTATTATGAAAACAAGTATAGAAAATTTAGTTATAAAACTTCTTTAAAAATGATTTTCAAAGACATAAAATATAATTTAAGTTATTCAAAAAATCAGAAAGGTTATAAATAAAATTTTGAGAAATTTTCAGGATTCATTGAAATCAAATGAATTTATAATGAATTAAATATTGTCTAAACAAGATAAAATATTTACAAAAATATTTTTAAAAAAATAAATATGAGACTTTTCTGAAACATAAATTTAATCTTTAGAACAGAAAAGTAAAATTTTCAAAATTTTATCATGCCAAGGAATAATTGCAATGCATTAATGAATTATTGTGTGATCTGAATTATGTAAATTAATTTTATACATAAAATAAAAATTTGTTAGTTTCAAAATAAAGTTTTAGTTGAGAGAATTCTAATAAAATTTATTTCACAATTTAGAGAGCTACAATGAAATTTCTATAAATTTTAGAAGTTTAAAAATATTTTTGGATATTTAAATAAATTAATTTGAAAATAATAAAAATTTTCCAGCCTAAATGGGCCTGATAGTGGCCACACAAGGACCCATGGGGTGCTGCACAGGAAAGCCACATGGGCCACAGAGTATGGCCCAATAATGGGGAGGCCATGCGGGCTGGCGCGTGCGGAGCTCGCGGCCCAGGCGCGTGGCGCGCGGGAGGCGCTCCGCCGACGCGGCCATGGCGGCACAGCAGCCGGCCGGTCTGGCGC
>BCLH01000887.1:4567-15803 GCA_001602315.1 Zoysia pacifica
CCCCCCACACACACACACCAATGGAATCACCTTTTTCAGTCGCACAGGAAGGAAGGAAAAAGGGCGAAGGGGAGGGATGCTCCGTGTTGGGCTCAATTGGACTGGGCCGCCCATCTTAGCCCACCTGACAATTGATCTACCATTTCACGTCAGATTTATTCAGTTTTTGGATCGGAAAAAAAATCCTGAATGTATTTCGTCGAGAATTTTTTTAATATACTCCCTCCGTTTTTAAATTAATGTCGCCGTTGATTTTTGCAATCAACTTTGACCATTCGTCTTATTCAAAAAATTTCCTCGAATGTGTAAAATTTTAAGTTGTGATTCAAATAACTCTAATGATAAATCAAATTATATTAAAATATATAAAATTTATCAAAATTTTTTGAATAAGACAAATGGTTAAAGTTAAATTTAAAAATCAACGACGATATCAATTAAAAAACAGAGAAAAGACTGTTTCAGAAAGGGCAAAATGAAAACGAACCAAAAAAATGGAAGAAAAATTCAGGAATGATCCCAGCCGAGCCGACTCTACGAAGTCGTTTCCTCAGGGTAAGTGGGTATCTCGCTTTGTCATCGTCCAACGGCCCACGACTCATCCACATCTCCGCACTCTCACCCACGAAACCGAAACGGTCAGGCCCAAACCGACCCGACCCTTCTTGGCCCACCACCGTGCGCGTTGCTCGAGCCCACCACGAGCACCACCCGCATTTCCTCCCACGAAAAAAAAAAGGGAGTGAGAGAGAAAACACACCCGCGTCGAATCGCACCCGCACCGATGGCCGCCGCCGCCGCGCTCCTCCGCCGCTCGCCAGCGGCGCGCGCCCTGCTGTCACCCGCGACACTCTCATCCCGCCTCGTCGCATCGAAGCCCCACTCCTCCTCCTCCTCCTCGTCCACCACCCCCGCGGCGCCGCCGGCGCCGTCCAACACCAAGACGTTCTCGATCTACCGGTCGTGCCCGTCCTACCGGTGGAACCCAGAGGAGTACCTCGGCCCCGCGGCGCTGCTCCACGCCAACAGGTATACCGCTACACGTGTCTCTTGTTTTCTGCCGTGATGCTATTGATCCCGTGCTGGATATGTTTGATTGTCGAATGAATGATATGTGACCACTGACTGGTTGTTAGATTCATGCTCTGATTGCCAACTAGTTCTGTTGAAAGTGGCTGTTAGCTTAGGTCTGGAGGCTTGGAAATGTTGTGGTTCATTGATCTGGTGTGGTGATGATTATTCATCCATCCTTTTTTTTTTTGTTAACCCCTTATAATCTGCTTGGTTGCAGTAGCAGCACCCATTCAAAGCAGTTTATTTAGATGATCATGACTGGTGACTGTTTTCTGGAGGTAGTAACACCAGCAATGGAGGAAATGTTCTAAATGAAAACATTCAACTGAAATTCATTAGACATGTTCAGGAATGGTTCTTGGAATAGGGATTAGTTCCAGAATGATTGTTAGTCGCATGCCATTCCTAATCTGACCACTCAATTTCACCCTTTCTTTTTCCTTTCGGGCAGAGCTAATCCAAAGTGCATGGAATGCTAGTTTCCTCCCTTCACTAGTGAACCATAGATGGCAATCTACCCAAATTAGGATATTAAAGTTTTCTAGTGATGTATTAGTTTGTTACTCTTTTTGCTTTGAGTGAATGATTGTTGTCTAATATGATTAGTTTTCTTTTGCTGTAAGATTTAGGATGTTGCTAAGACCATGACACATTCACCCTTTTTAGGCTTCCGCTGTGGGGGACGCTTATCAAACCAAAACCCAACATGTCCATGCACATTCAAGCTCGAGGATACCATGGGGTCTCAGAGAAGAGGAACTTGCGGGACCACAAACGTAGATTGCTTGCAGAAAAATATGAGCTGAGAGGAAAGCTTTATAAGGCTGTTTGTAGGGACCCTGACCTTCCATCAGATATGCGGGACAAGTTTCGCTATAAGTTGTCCAAGCTGCCAAGGAATAGTTCCATGACACGTCTTAGAAACCGCTGCATTTTCACAGGCCGCTCTCGCGCTGTCTACAAGAAATTCCGCATGTCTCGTATTATGTTCCGCACATTGGCAAACAAGGGTGAACTGTTGGGCATAAAGAAAGCATCGTGGTAGATGTTAGACCAGTAGAACAAAGCACTAGCTCTGCAATAGTCCAGCAGAATAAGGTTGCACACATGCAATCTTTCACCGTGTGACCACAGACTATCTTTCAAGTTTCTGATCAGCAGCCAATTTAATTCACCTTCAAACTTTTAGTAGTTGAACCAGTGTACTGTATTGTTTCTCTGGCCATTCAGAACTTATGGATTTTAAAGGCTTCAAACATGTTTTTGAATGCAGAAATTTTTTTATTCACTTGTGGAGTGATTTATGCCTTTTTGTTCTTTGCCTTATGTTATCCTTTTATGTTGTAGTTCCCATATTGGCATGTCGCTAATGAACTAAGTACGACATCAGTGAAAAGGATGTCTTGTTGTGAATGCTTGAGGATATTTTTATGTCTATGGTGGATGCTTTATTAGACTGAGTTCAAATGAGATTTATGTTGCTATTTTTGACTTTGCTTGTTTGCATCCATTGTCAGGCAACTCTTCTTTTATGTGACTCTGATTTATACATTCTGAATTAGTAATGTACTAGCAAGTAAATTCACCAATTATCTACAATATTAGCTTCCTTGCCTTTTGTTATCTGCCATGGAATGCTTCTAGTTAGTTCAATTTGAGATGTTCATGCCTCTTGTTATGTCAGTAAACATGTTGGTCATACCATGAGTGCTCTGGGTGCCATAAATATCCAATATATTTCTAGGTGGATACAGGACAGCCGTGATCAGTTCACCAGGGAGCGACTGGACTCTATCAACGACGAGTTCAAGCTCTACCGGTGCCACACCGTCCAAGAACTGCACGCACGCCTGCCCCGAGCAGGTTTAATATTTCATTTAAACCGGTAAAATCGGTCGGAACCGGTTTAACGTAAACCATAAAAACTGAAAAAATCAGTCAAAAACCGCTTTCAATCAAAAATTCAAAATTTTAACGGTTTGCTATAGTAAATCGGTCGGTTTCATCGGTTAGCCGGTCGGTTTCATCGATTTAGTACAGTAACAGATTTCAAAATTTGAAACTCACCGGTTTTCAGTATTTCAAATTTTTTTAATTTTTTAAACTTTTTTTAATTTTTAAAATAAAAACCGGTCAGTTTGTAAAACCAATCTAAATTGGTTTTATCGAAAATCGTAAAAACCCGACTGGTTTTAAGCGGTTTTGCGAACTCTGGCCCCGAGGGGTTGAACCCAGCGAAGCAAATCGACATATTGTTTTGTTTCGTAGTTTAAATCTAACAAATAATTGCTGGTAACCAGACTCCTGTTTGGGCCTTCAATGTGATAGCTCAGATTGGAAACTCAGCGAGTGAATAATTGCTAGCAAATTCGAATTGATCGCGCTGTATGTAGTTTGATCTGTTTGTCATGTTGTGTACTCCTATTGTGTTGTTTATGAATGATTTTGCTTTCACAATTTGCTTTGTTTTTCGTTGTGTTATCGGGGGACCCACTCGGTTCCTTCTCTACCAATCAGGTTCCACATCGGTAGATAAGGAAGCAATTCTGGAGCACACAGTGGCCGTCTCGACGCCGCTCAGATAAGCCGCCAATCCCTGGTTCTAGAAACACAGCGCGCGCTCTGCCATCGCACCTACACCTCAGAACACCCCACGCATCCATACCATCGTCATAGTGATCGTAGGAAGCATCAATGGCGACCATAGCCACGATGGCCATGCTCAAGCCCGCGACCAAGACCGTGGCGCCGTCCACCAGCGGCAGCGGCAACAAGGTGCCGAGCAGCATTTCGCTGCGCAGCCTACAGAAGTCCAGCAGCAGGCTCGCCGTCGCGGCGTCGTCGTCCCGAAGTGCCGCGGCGACAGCGATGGCGGGCGCTTTCTTCTCGGCGCTGGCGACGTCGGACGCCGCCCTCGCGGCGCAGCAGATCGCGGACGCCACGGCCGCGGCGCCGCCCGCCGACGACAACCGCGGCACGCTGCTGCTGGTCGTGGTGGCGCCCGCCATCGGCTGGGTGCTGTACAACATCCTGCAGCCGGCGCTGAACCAGCTGAACCGCATGCGCAGCCAGGCGGTGGTCGCGGGGCTGGGCCTCGGCGCGGCGGCTTCCGCGGCGTGCGCGCCCGAGGCGTCCGCGGCGCAGGACCTCGTCGCGTCGCTGGCGGCGGCGGCGCCTGCCGACGATAACCGCGGCACGCTGCTGCTCATCGTGGTCGCCCCCGCCATCGGATGGGTGCTCTACAACATCCTGCAGCCGGCGCTCAACCAGCTCAACCGGATGCGGAACGAATGAACTCATGGCCGCAAGGATGCTCCCTCTTTGTATTAAGAAGAAGGATGGTAGCGACGCGATGAAACCTGGTGTGCGTGCCATGTGTTCTCGATCCCTTCAATTCTTGAACAAAAACGCTTCTTGGTTTGGCGATCTTATAGGAATCAAGTTCTGTAGCTTCCCGATTTGGCGAGTTCTTCTCTAGCGAACAAAACTGTAAACTTGCTTAATCAAGGCAACGCGACCTTGGAGATCCTGACGACCGCGGTGCGCCGGAACAGTCGGACGAGGCCGTCAACCTCGAGCAGGTCGTTTCGCGGAGTACCTGTCCCCGCGCCGGTGCACGGCGAACCGGGCGCCGGCACAGCGCGTGGTCGAAGACGTTGGAGAACTCGAAGTCGAACGTCGCGTCGGCGAGCGGCTGCGCGTGGAAGTCGACCCTCGCGACGAGCCGCGGCGCGGGCGCGAGGTCGATGCCGACAGAGGTAGTCGTCGTAGGACTGGAAACGCGCCGCGCGTATGCGGGGGAGGACGGGATGAGGGGGAGCGTCGCGTGGTGGTTGGGCGCGATGGGAAGGAGGCCGCCGCACTGCCCCACTGTCGGCACTCATGCACACATGCTCCCTGCTGCATTTTTTTATTAATCGAACGGCTCGCCTTTTACGGAATGGTTAATAATACATGGATTAATACATTTGCTCCGATCTGGCTGTAATAGCAAGCGACACTGCGGGCCCTCGCTTTCGTCCTCTCCCGCTCCGGCGCCATCCGCTCTGCGTGCATCTCGATCCGATTCCTCTTCTCTCCTTCGGCTCGTGCTGTCGCCTCCCCCTCTCCTCGTTTCTCTCGTGCTCTTGGGTTTCTTGGACCGGGAGGTGGGCTTGATCTCGGCTTCCGCCTCTCTGCAGGGAGAGGGAAGAAAGGAGAGGGGGATGGAGGCTCCGCCCGTGGAGCTTTTCGACAGCCTCAAGGTAACGCATTTCCGTTCATCACCTTGCGTGCTATGAGCGCGGCATTTCGTCGGTCACCCTGCGTGCGGTGGAGGGTCCGGAGCTCGAACTTCGCACCTTGTTCCTTTGTAATTACTATTAGACGTCGCATCAAAGCTATCAATTGCTAATCATTATCTATTCTTCGGCTTTCAATCGTTGGTGACACTCCACAGTCACTGTTAGCGTATTCTTTTTTTTTTAATGCTTTGGTAGTGTATTCTTGTTTGAGGATACGAGTTACTGAATCGTCTGGTTGGCTGTTATTCCAACAGGCTGCTAAACCGTTCTTCTTGCTAGCCGGGCCCAACGTGATTGAATCGGAGGAGCACGTCCTGAAGATGGCCAAACACATTAAGGGCATCACAACCAAGTGAGCACATAGCTGTCGTAACGTTGTTTCCTTTTGGGCTAAGTTTAATCCTGCGCTGTTGTTTCTTGTTCTCGTGACAGGCTTGGGATTCCCCTTGTGTTCAAGTCCAGCTTCGATAAGGCGAATCGCACATCATCAAAATCCTTCCGTGGTCCTGGGCTGGAAGAGGGCCTAAAGGTGTGACAAATTTAATCCGTCAAATTATGAAATCCCAAGTCGCGTGTTTTTTTTTCTCTCACTGTGGTTTTGCCTATATCTGTACTATGGTTTACCTGTTTGTTTAGAGTTAGACGACTCTGTTTGATGTTATATTGTTGTACTATTATGTCTTGTGTTCAGATCCTTGAAAAGGTGAAAGCAACATATGACCTTCCAGTGGTCACTGATGTGCATGAAAGCCACCAGGTATCATTCGCAATTCTGTTGTGTTACTGTCCTATTTGGCTGATTCTGCATTTCTACAGGAGAACGTAGCATGATCTATTAGTACCGTTTCCTTTGAACTGAAATAGTGTTTTGTGTGTGCTATTGAGTTGCATGCACCAAGCAGTTGACCCCAAAAGCTTAAGCTGATGGGGAAAGGTGCGCAATTCACTTATACTCCAACATGTGCCACTTGTTCTTACATTTGAGTAAGATATGCCTGAACTTCCCCATTTCAGATTCATCATAAAATACCAAGATGATTATCTAATCACATAGAAAATGCATTGTTTGGTATTGAGTATGTCAGTCTTGTTACGTTTACACAAATACATAATTCAGCTATTAATACCATTTCCTTTGAACTGAAATTGTGTCTTTTATGTGTGCCACTTGTTCTAACATTTGAGTAAGATATGCCTGAACTTCCCCATTTCAGTTTCATCATAAAACCGCAAGATGGTTTTCTAATCACCCATTTCAGTATTGAGTATTGCCATTTTTGTTATATTTAACACAAATGCATAGCTTCAGCCAGCAAATTTAGATGTTATGCATGTTTCTTTTTCTGACGCATCTATACTCAAAGTTAGCTATTGAATAGTTCAGCTTCATTTCTGAATCTGGATTTTTACTCAATTGAAATATCTTTCCATTCTTGCATCCTGCAAATGTGAGTGGTTTCCTGCACTGTTTTGAATTCGTACTGCATTTATTCTGCTCTGAAGGAACACTAACTATTTAATTTAAATCAGTGTGAAGCTGTCGGAAGAGTTGCTGACATTATACAAATTCCAGCATTCCTCTGTCGCCAGGTACAACTGGAATCAAGGGATCATTTATTGCAAAATATAGTACTTTGATATAAACCTGACTTCACAGTGACATTATGTTCTTCATGCCTAACACACATATTACTGTGTCAACAGACTGATCTTCTTGTTGCTGCTGCTAAAACTGGGAAAATTATCAATATCAAGAAAGGACAATTCTGTGCACCTTCTGTAAGTCGCATTGGTAGCTGTTAGTAGTGCTGAATTCTGAATCTAGTACTGTTAGTTACTTATTAATTTATTCTTTTGTTATTATCTGGTTAAATCATTCATTTCAAAAAGTCCATACGAAGTTATTACAAGAAATCACAAACGTTACATCATGTCAGGTTATGGTTAACTCCGCAGAGAAAATAAGGCTTGCTGGAAATTCAAATGTGATGGTCTGTGAACGTGGTACCATGTTTGGATACAGTTAAGGCATCTTTTGGCTCCCTGTTATATTGTTGACTTCAAGAATAAAAGGGCTATCATAGATATTGTGCCATTAAGGAAACAATATGACAAAGGCAATGATATACTCTCCTTACTAATGGATCTGCAGGTGTACTTTATTCATAGCATTGTATTATCATTTTTAGTTCCACCAATTGAAGCCACTGAGATTTAGATTTGGGTGATAGGGTTGCCTGCAAGATAATCATCTGACCATGCAAATAAATAAGCAATGAAACCACATGTCTAGAGATAATCCCTACATCTCTTTTAGACCCTGGAGAAATAAATACACCCAGTGTCTCTTATTGCGAACCTAATTTATCACTATTAATAATGCCCATTTCTTCCTTGGTTGATGAAGGTTGACAATTTTGGCAATTAACACGCAGATGATCTAATTGTTGACCCAAGGAACTTTGAGTGGTTGAGGGAAGCTAATTGCCCAGTTGTAAGTATATTTACTATTGTCTATAGCTGCATCTTTGTTCATGGTTCACACTTTTATTTTCTTATACATTTCAATATCCAATTACATGGTATCTAGCATAAGCAATGTTATACTTTATAGATCATTTACAAGAGAAGTATGCATTTCAGGTAGCTGATGTAACACATGCTTTACAACAACCAGCTGGAAGAAAGGTATACTACATTATGTTGTACCTTTATTCATCTAGGCAACATAGGTATACTAGTATTTTTATTATAAGTGCACCCAATTTTGGCTAGTGAAGGAATACAGAAATTTTACTTTCTTTGAAAGTAAGTGACCAAAACATCAATTATTTTGTTATACAACTTCAAAACTGGTTGGGATATTTGTTTTGGTTAAATTTAGCATTTTTGGTTCTCTTGTCTAAGCTTGATGGTGGAGGTGTTGCAAGTGGGGGCTTAAGGGAACTAATACCATGCATTGCAAGGACATCAGTTGCTGTTGGTGTTGATGGTATTTTCATGGAGGTAAAACATAAAAGGAGCTGTACCTTTTTTCTTAGCATACATTGCTGTTATTCTCAACGGTGAATGAAACTATATTGCTTGAGGAACTTGTGGCATACTCCCACAGGTACATGATGATCCTCTAAATGCACCATGTGATGGACCAACTCAGTGGGTATAAACCAATTCGTTGATCTTGTTTTTCTCCCATATGCGGCAGGATTTGTGCTGCGTTTGGACAAGCATATGGTACTTATCTGCACCTTTTCGATTTCTGTAGCCCTTGCGCAATTTGGAGGAGCTATTGGAGGAATTAATTGCAATTGCTGTAAGTTTAACTTATCCATATTAAAGCCAAATCTTCCTGCAGAATTATCTCTTATTTTTCCCAATTTCGTGCAGCAAGTTACCAGGGGAAAAAAGCAGTTTAAGATTGATCTCACTCCATTCAAGGAATGATCAGTTTTGTTCAAAGGAAGGTGCAGTGACACTGTCCACGATTTCATGGCTGTAGTCGCTTCACGATGGATTGCTATTTCGTGCTTTTTTATTCAAGCGCAAGGATCTTCAGTAGACAATTGTTACTATTTTTTGTTAGATTGACTTAGCTTTGAGCATTTGTACCATGTTTCTGGGCAAACAATATCCTAGAAAATCTGCTGCCTGGTTAATAGCTCCATGCCTCTTTCTCCAGATGGTATATTGAGCTTGAGTTTACCAAAACAAAATGCCATGCCGGCGGCTGTGGTGGAGCGAAGGGAGAGGCAGGGTTTTAGGAACCGGAACGCGATTTTGAATCAGTGAAAAGCCGGTTTTGCTAAAGTAGCAGCTTTGGTTTTTGACCAGTGAAACTGAACCAAATCGGTTTTCGCAAGAACTGGCTGGTTCACTGGTTTTGAAAACCCTGAGGGAGAGGCTATTGATTAGTACTGCTTGCGTCGTGTCTTTATGCTTTTAATGGTTGTTTCAATGTTTCCACTGAAACAATGGCAGGTCAACCAGAAAGATTCATGACATCACAGGTAGTGTGCATTTGAACTTGGCGACGAGGCAATGCGATAGATCATGGAATGTCTATCCTAGACTGTGCAATGTCCAATGATCCGTGCACAAATCCTTTCAAGGCAGGGATGTAGAACAATGGAATAAAACACGAGTTTTGCACCGAAGAAAAGGTGATCAGCGGGTGCTCATACAGATGAAACAAGACCAGATGTGTCTCCAAAAAAATCTAATTACTACCATCTGTAAATCACAGCCTCTGTTTTCTCTCATGCGTCCATTCTATGAACCAGAATTTACAGCATCCAATCGTGATACATGGATCGTTAACAAATAAAACCTTGAATAACCGCTATCTTGATAATAGTACTTTCGGGTTCCATGGGGCTCATATCATCTCAAAACAACTTGTGTGGTTGAACTAGGTCGAAGTCATCATAGTCGAATCTTCCACGGTCCTTTCCAGTCTGCATCAACACCCGAAACTTAGCCAAACACAGAGGGCAGGGACAAGGAAAACATTTCATGGCCAAAGCCCTGAACTCACCTTCTGTAAATATGCAGGATCGCAAGACATGTTCTCATCAATTGAAGCCAATTTCTTGGATAAAGCTGTCAACCTGGGAAAATGTTGTTAGAGAATAGTCATTATCAATACTTTATCCATGCTAATTCTTAGAGTAATAAATAGCCAATATTCCTGTGAACTTGAGAAATGAACGAGCACCACAACTTGGTGATAATTAGGTTCTTCACTCGTTATCTTTAAAGAGTTGCAGTGTACACCCTAGTTTTCCCATAGAAAACCTTTCCGTTCCATAATAAACATAGATGTTGATGGTGCCAAGAATGGAAGCACAGGCCTTACACTAAGATGAATTTTAAAGGTTGCAGAGAACATAGATGTTGATGGTACACAAACCTCTGAATAGAAGAATCGATACGCTCAACCATCTCAACACTTTTATATTGTTCAGGATCTTCATGAAAGCTGACCATGCCATCCTTTTGATTTATGGTTGCATAAATCTCTCCATCTTCGATCTATATCGAAGGTGAAGTTAGAATTTGCCATATTTTTGGTACTTCATTCAAATAGGCTGTTGAAAAAACACCTACCATGCGAAGCACATGCATCTCGGCTTCCCTTGGTGTGTCAATTTGAGCACAAGTAGCAATATCCTCAAGAGACAAAGTTAAAAAAGTCTGGGTCAGCCTTTGGATGTTTCTTTTGTACATCGAAGCGAGCACTTGCTTCACCAGCCCAAGGTTGTTGTCCTGCCAAAAAATGTAAGATGATAAACAGGGATACGAATACACAAATTAATTTGACGATTAAACCTAGGAATGATATAAACTGAGAACGGAAGCAAATAGCTTCAAACAATGCTGCAGCCACTATTGTGCATGTATAGAACATAATAGTACAGTGCTGAAACAGCTGACAAATACTCACAGATTGGAATTCTGCTGCATTTGAAAGAATGAATTTCTCTAATTCAGGGTAGCTTCCAGTGCCATAGCATGTAGATAGCTCAACATAAATCTGATAAGGAGAGATTATACAACTTTGTAAGTTCTAGAATGTAAATAAGAGTAAAATCTACTACATATGTTATTTTTCGGGACCTAAACTGCTATCTCTATATAGTTGGCCCAGATCTAACATGAATAAGCTGCCATTAATATCTAACAGAACTAGAGTAAATTACGTAAAAACACAAAAAGGATAATTAGAAACTAGTCAGTGAACTTGACTTCTAAACTGCACCACATGTCCCAACAACTCACTGCTATCATTTTTATGGTGCTTTAAAGAGTACCTGGGCTTGACTTTTCAGACTTCTCTGAGCAACTGAAGATGTATACTTGGGCAATAATGGGACCTATTG